>PVHY01004377.1:21622-61622 GCA_004024945.1 Uropsilus gracilis | reverse complement strand
ATGATGGCAACCAGCATATATTGAGAATGTACCACATGCTTGTGTTGACTAACTTAATTCTCGCACCAATCGTTTGAGGAGATAGTCTGATGATCCCCAGTTTGAGTGGTGAGGAAACTGAGGCAGGGAGAGGTTAAGCAAATGACCTTGGGTCATGTAGCTAGGGCGGAGAGTCAGATGTGCGCCCCTGCACTCCAGCTCCAGACAGTGCTCTTACTCTCCAGGCTATGCTTGCATGATGTGTGAAGGGCTCCCAGAGGTGTTCCACTTGTTATTGTGAGGTTAATTCTCAGCCACTTTTTAAGTGGCTCTATGTTTTCCTCGAGGGATTGACCACAAAGGTGGTGATCATTTCTTTTGCCCTGAGGTTTTCATAAAGTCTTTTTGCCAGTGGAATATTTGTAGCTGAAGCCATTTAGGAGACAATGAGGTGCTTAGGGACAGAGTGCTGCTGTTCTGCTGATGACACAATGTTTTATGTGCTGTGGGCTCAAAGGGTGCAGGCTCTGTTTCCTCATGATTGAGGGACATGAGTGAAGGTAGGCAGATTGCAGTTTAATCTTGGGAAGATTGAGGTAATTTGTACAGACCAGTAAGTATTTAGACTTGACTAGGAGAAAGGATGGTGCTCGTGGAAAAAGCAGCAAAATATTAAAGTGTATTCTGTGTGCAAAACAAAGGATCTTTTTGTGAAATTGGTGATGTCTAGGTGATGATTTTCGAAGAAAGATGATTTCTAAAGTGAGATTTAGACCATTTAAAGATCTGAATTGATGGGAGTACTTTATTTTTCTTAACCACTCTCTCGTAGTGTGTCTCTCAGGCCAGCTAGTGATTCCTCCTCAGTGTCTGTCAGATTTGATACTTCTCAGTCTCACCAGTCACTCCTGTGTTTCAGGATCTTCTCACATCCCATTTATGTTACAGCAGCAGCTTCTAGACTGGTCTCCTTTCAGCTTGTCCTCTCTCCCTTGGTGTGTCCTGTACAGTGGTCGACAGATTAAATACCCATACTGCTGTTCTTGAGAGAGCACCATTGGACCAGCGCCTTTCAGCAACAGCACCCCTCCACCTTCCAACTTAATTCTGCTGGTCACTTCAACCTTTATTTACCCATCAACCACCTTCCTATTGTAGGTATGCTACTTTAATTAATACATTCTTTTTCATTAAGACTTCGTGAAGCCTTAGAGAGATAAAGATTTTTATTCTTTTTAGGATAAGGAAACCAGGAAGCAAGAGTGAGGAGGAAAAAAAAACACCCAAAGAAATCGCTTGTACATACAAAATGATTATTATTTGAATGAAGGAATGAATGAATACCAATAATTAAGAAAGCTTGTGTTTACCTGATTCCGAATTTTCTGTCACCTTGTGTCCCAGTACAGACAGCCCCACTTACTTCCCATCTCTTTTTGTTACCTAATTTTTTTTCTTTAAACCTTCACTCCCTTCATTTCTTCAGTCTGGACTTCCTTTAGTCCAAATACTTCTTTTCTCCAAATATGGGGCAAAACTTAGTCTAGTTGGCTCTCTCTGATACTGGAGCCACTTGGTGTCTATTGCTTGCCTCTTCACTTTTGTATCATTTACATTATTATACTTAATTAAATACTGACTTGTGACTTTTCTGCTGTGACCCTGCGTGGCTGCGTGCCATCGCGCTCTGGGGGCTTTCGGCTGTGATGGATTAAATGTCAGACATTCTTGAGTAAATAAGAACTTAGCTTCTGTTGGACCCTACTGCCCTGTCATCCCATCTTTGCTGGTAGGAAACGTGAGACTTATCTGGATGATCCTGCATGAGAAGAAAATGCTGCTGTAGAATTGGCACATGTGGGTAGCCAAGACATGCAGATTCATTTGTTCAGTTAATTAAGGCTTTTTTAGTTGTGGATGGTCTGCTACTAGATGCATTGCATACACCTGCCCCCTCGGCACTCTTTGGCTTAGCTCTTCTCCTCAGGGATGCTAACCATTCTGGCAATGCCAGTTCCCAAGCCACGCGTTAGCACATAATGCAGTTACCTGCCAGATATTAACAGTTACAGGAGTTGCTAGGTGTGGTGAAAGTTTTGAGTTATCAGTCTTATTTGCCTTTATTGCGTCTTTGACATGTCCTATGTGCTTTTTTTCAAACACTGCTTCCTTGAGTGTTTTTTAATTTTTCCCCCTTTTCTCTGTTCAACTTTATTTTGTTCTCCTCCATATATCTGCTGGGTTGCTGGGCCCAGTGATTTCACTAGAAAGCCAGTCTCCTTACTTTCTGTTGTTCAGTGGGAGTTCCCTAGACTTCCTCCTGACATTACTCCTTGCAGGGGAAGGTCTGGGAATAGGGAATGTAGTCTCTGTCTGGGACCTGGGTCTTTTAGGGGAAGACATCCCAGAAACAGCAGCTGTTCCCACCACAGCAGCCACAGTTGGTGCTCAGAGATCGTGCCTGTGCTGGACCTAGCAAAGCCGTTCTCGCAGGGCCACATGCATGTAGATACATGGTGAAAAGGTCGTGAGCACCTCTCTAGGCCCAGTGGAGACAGATGCGAATGAACTGCTATTCCTGTTCTGAAGGGACTTGCAGACTCATAGGTACACAGACCACAAGAAAGAAGCAGTAAGAATTCCTAAATTAAAAACAACTAAAAAATGTCTCCTGCCTTTTTTTTTTTAGCTATAGAGATGGATTCACCTTTATGTTCTTTAGCATGATTTCATTTTAGTCTGTTGCAATTTTGCATTCTTATCTGCCTTCGTTATCTTTGAAATTTTGTTTATGAAGTGCAAATACATATTACTTTTCAATGCCTAGTGTACATTCCTTTGAGCAGATTCCACAGTTTTCGTGCCTCATTCTTAGAAGCTGCTTCATGCAAAGATTGTGGAGAAGGGAAGGTAGATAGTGTTCTACCTAAGAGTTGAGTTGAGCAGTGGTCTTGGTGAAGATACCCTGGGAAGAGAGTTGGACTTGAGTTCACAGTGGAAAGTACTTCTCTTGATTTATTGATTGATTGATTGATTGATTGATTGATTGATTGATTGGTTGATTTTGGGTGTGTGTGTGTGTGTGTTTAAACTGAGCAGCAGCTGGGGGACTTACGGAGAAAAAGATAGTTTGGGTAGTGGGCAGTGGGGAACCCAGTGGTAGTTCATATCAGAATTTTAGCTTAGTGTGTAAGTACTGAGAAACTGCTTTAATCTTCCAAGAAGAGGTTTGTGCCATTAATGATGTTTTGAGTTAAGTGGAGCTAGACTAAGTTCTGGCTATGGGTGTGAAAATTTAAGAACATCTGATAAATCTGCGGGAAATGGATAGGATTGGTGCCTGTCTGACCCTGTCGAAACAGCAGGCTCTTCATGGTGGGAGGGCTGGGATTGCTAGAGAACAGTGTGGCACTGATTAAATAGGAAAAGAGTAAGGATGTGGGCTGAAGAGAATGAACCCATGGTTAGATTGCTTTGGTCTATCTGAGGACTAATTAATGGGAATGGCTTTTCTACCCAGTGGATCGTGATGGAGAATAGCAGAGGACTAACTGTAGAAAGATGTGTCTTCCTGTCTCAAAATTCTGTGCTGTACTTTCTGGAAAATCCTTCTGATGAACTCTTTGAATCTCAGTTTCTTCATGTGGGGAAAAAAAAAGACAATGTTGGTCATAATACCTACTGGACGTGGTTATCTTGCAGATTGAACAGGGGAAAACTGTGGAGGTACTCTGGAGATGGCCCCCCGTTGCTCCGGTGATGAGCCATTATATTAAGAATTCTGTGTCTGTGAGTTTGCCTTCCTGTCTCCCCAGTCACCCTTTATCAAGCATTATCAGGATTATATTCCAAGGAGAAGTTCACATCATGCCTAACTTCACCAGTCCTCAGTTTCCCAAAGGAAATGGGCTGGTGAAGCTGCTGATCTTCTTTCTCTATTTAGAGATGAGGTGAAACCATAATTGTTTCAGAGGGATTTTTTTTCCTCTTCTCTACCTTGTACAAGTGTATTCATATGTTTTATAAGACTCCCCTACCAGTCTAATTTGATGACAAGAATTGCCATTCTTACTAAATTTATTACACTTTCACCTCTTTTCCCTGAGTGACTCATTATTGAGTCCTGGAAACGCAACTGTGTTTTTGTTTAGGAGGAGGTGGTGGTGGGGAAGAACTTGGGGGATGACTTTTAAATAAGAGAACTTTGTATTATATTTATCTGTCTGGAGGCAATAAATCTGTTTCAGCAGATTAAATACAGACTTCTTTATAAAGCCCTGTTTTCTCAAACCTCTTATCAGCAGCACTTGGCAGTAATCACACCTACGGAAACTTGTAATTTTCCTCAAGGAGGTGACACTGACAGAATTAAAAATGAAGGAGCCCCCCTGAAAAGCAAGTTCATTACAAATTAACAGTGGTCTTAGCAAAGCAGTGGGCTAAGGCGTGTCAAATAGCGATATGGATAAAGAAACCCAGCATTTTAAACTGTCAGAGCTGGGAGCAGGGCTAGCCTGAGAACAAATTAATCACATATTGTCAAGGCAAAGTTGCATCAAATTAACACATCGGATTCCAGCATATTAATGTTAGAATGCTTTCACCTGATTATTACTGCAAACCATTGCCACTCTCTGAATGCAAAGATATAATTAAATTGCTAAATAGAAAGTGCATATAATATCTCCACATGCATTTAGGATGCATGAGCTGAAAAGTGCACATCCTAGGAAGTGACAGATTCTATTTGTAGGGGAAAAACTTTACTTTTTTTCTTTTTTATTTACTTGGGAGTACTAGAGTATGAAATTAGAAAAGTTAGTTATGTTATTTGTATCCTATATGAATTAGATGAAATACAGGTTTAATTTAACTGATTTGCTACACTGGCTGTGTATGAGTACATAATTGCCACTGCATTTTTTTCTGGGAGAGAAGTGGGAAAATGTTGCACAATAGTGCTTTGCAACAGACTTGTCCAGTATGTATAATCCTAATGGTGGGTTTGTCATCAGAAAGTGCCTTCGAGTAATCAGACTTTCCATTCTGACAACTGTCTTTTACATGGGGCTTACTCTCCGCTTCTGCTTAACCCAGTAAATTGTATTATGATATTCAGAATGGGCATTCTGTCAGAAGCCCAGACCTTGCTGATGAAGGAAGCAGTCCAGCTGGAAGAACTAGATTTTTCTTAGCACCTGCTGGTCCCAGCTTATATTTGGGCCATTGTGGCTTGCTGTCTCTATCACTCACATTTAGTCTTGCTGTCTGGTACTCAGGCTAAGACTTATCTGCTCTCCTTCTCTCCTCCACAAAGCTCTGTTGGTCCTCTGCATGAGAATTTTCCTTAAAACTCAATTTCAACAATGCAGGCATCCACAGACATCTCTCTTCAGCTTCAGGATAGAGCAGTTCTGATTTGCAAATCTCCCTTAGCAGTAACTGAAGGGCTTATAAAAGAGAGGCGTGATCTCTGGGATCCAGCATGGTCCACTTAGTATGAGATTGGGCAGGGTAACTCTTTCCTGGCTAGCATGACTAGCTAGAGAGAGTGCTATGTTTGGAATTCTGAATTTCAATAAAGTGTTTTAGCAGAATCTTCTCTTAAACATAGTATTCTGTAAGCAGACTGGAGAGATGTCAGCCAGAGCATTGTGGTCAAGTGGACTTACAAGTTGCTGAGTGATTAGGGACAGAGTGGTGATTAATGGACTCATGTCAAACCAGAGAGCTATCTGTTGGGGCAAGCTGCAGGGCCCCGTTATGTTCCTCACTATCAGGGACTTGAAGAACATTGACAATAGGCTCATCACATTTGTGGAAAGCAGAAACCGGGAAGACTAGCAGCCATGTGCTAGTCAGAAACCTAAGTGATCTTGACAAATTGACAAGACAAAATGATACTTGTGCTTAGATCATAAGATGTATTCCTTTGTATGCAGGGGTAGTGGTAGAGGAAAGGAAGTGGATAAGACTTAACCAAGAAGCACAGAAAAGCGAAGCTTTAGAGTCATTGTTGATTGTAAACTCAGCATGACTGAGCAGAGCCAGATAGTTAGAAGAAAATCTTATTTCTTCATTTTTTTCCTCAAATATTTCCTGAAGTACCTGTGTGTGCCAGGAACTCTACTAAATGCTAAGGATATACTGGAAAATGAGGTCGGCATCCTCCCTAGTCTGAAAGCATATGTAATCTTGTAGGGGTCAAGACAATTACAATGAAGATAATATGTGCTATGAGAATGGAGGTTCCTTAGGGGGAGACCACCTGCCTTGAACTTGGGATGGGAGTCTGTCAGGGAAGACTTTTAGGCTACCCCTAAGCCAAAACTTGGAGGATTGGAGGTGGTTAGTTGAGCAAGAGACTTCTAGGCGGGTGACATGCAGGTGTCAAAGGCTGATGTAAAGGGAGAGGGGTCGCATGGGGAGGAGGGGCAGTATGGCTGGGATCCAGGCATATGATTTGGGATTTAAAGAGTCCATCTGGAGTCCAGGAAGATTTGAGCATTGCCTGACAGTAGTGAAAGGTTCTCAGGTCAAAGAAGGCTCCGTGTGGCTCAGCCATGCTGGGCACAGCAAAGACGGTGTTAACTCATTTTCCACAAATTTAATGTTTACTATTCATGGGAGGCAGGACAGGAAAATGGAAAACTCCCTAACATCCTAGACTTGCTTGAAATCCCAGGGCTCAACTGCATTGCTTTGGGCAAAGAATTTCCTTCTTTTGAGCCTTGATAGCTCCCTCTGTAAAGTAATTAAACCACGTAGTTTCTGGAAGGCCAGAGATTGTGTATTACAAAGTACCTGGCACAGACCTGGCATTGCAGGAATCTGGCCAATTACTGGGAAGTCAGAGTTCCTGTGCCCTTGACTGCTTGGGTGGTTAGAAGTGTGCAGATGTCATTGCTTCCGGCATTGACTCTTCCGTTTTGCTTTGCAGGGGCCTGACCTAAGGCCTCAGTTCACCCCAGGGTCAGTGCCTCCTGCCTCCCAGTAATTTCCATCTGCTGCCTGCACAGGCAGAACTCGGGCATGCAAACTGAGTTTTGCTCCTCATGTCACTTGCCTGTGTTTATGGACAAAGTTTTATATTGTCCATGGCCTTGCCAGCCTCTGCTGGTGTGGATGCTTGAGACGGAATCATGCCTGTGTTTTTAAGCATGTGGTTGAGCAGCAGATCTTTCTTCCTGTAAAATTGAAATGCTGTGACAGTTGAGCAGCTCCTTCTTTCCCCGACCCCAACCCTTGGCAACTACCTATCAACTTTCCATTCCTAAGAATTTGACTGTTTTTATTGTAGATCTCTCCTGGAAGTGGAATCATAAAATATTTGTCTTTTTGTGACTGACTTGTTTCACTTAGCATAATGTCCTCCAGGTTCATTCATGTTGCAGCATCCGACAGAATTTCCTTTTTTATTTTTAATGTGAAATACTGTTCTCATGTATGTATTACATTTTCTTTGTGCATTTATCAGATGATGGACAGTTGATAGACATTTAGGTTGCTTTAACTGCTTGGTTGTGAATAATGCTGCATTGAGCATGGGTGTATAATACCTCTTCAAGTTCCTGGTTTCAAGGCTGGGCACGGTGGCTTGTGCCTGTAAGCTTTAACCTATGAAGCGGCCGGGGCTGGGGTTTGCGGTTCGAGTCCCACCTGGGGCCCGTAGCGAGACCTAGTTCCAAAAAAAAATAGGTGGATGTGGTGGTGCGTGCCTGTAATCCCAGCTACCTGGGAAGCTGAGGCTGAGGATTGCCTGAGTCCATGGTACCCTAGGCAACGAGAGCCTGTGGCTCCACGGGCAATATAGTGAGACCTAGTCTCAAAAAAAACCAAAACAAAACAAGCTCCTGGTTTCAGTTCTTCTGAAGTATGGGAATACTGGATCTTGTGATAATTATATTTTTAAATTTTGAGGACCCTCCTTACTGTTTTCTGTAACAGTTGTACCATTTAAATTTCCACCAGCAGTGCACAAAAATTTCCAGGTTCTCCATACACCCTAACCAATACCTGTCAAATTTTTTCAGTATGTTTATTAGTCATTTGTTTATCTTCTTCATGGAGAAACATCTGTTGAAGTCCTAAGTCCACAAACTGAATTTCTTGTTTTTTTGTTGTTGAGCTAGAGGCACACTTGCGTTATTAATCACTTATCAGCTACGTGGTTCAAAATAATTTTCCCCATTCCATAGGTTTCCTTTACACTCTGTTGGTTGTTTCTTTGCTCAGAGTTTTAAAAATTTATGTACTCCCACTTGTCTGGTTTTCCTTTTGCTGTCTGCTTCTGGTATCATATCAAAGAAATCACTGCCAAACCTAGCACTGTGAAACTTTACTTGTGTTTTTTTTCTAGGGGCTTTATAGTTTCAGGTCTTACATTTACATCTTTAATCTGCTCTGAGTTTATTATGTGCCATAAGGTAAGAGTTCAACTTCATTCTTTGATGTGTGAGTATTCAGTTTTTTCAACATCATTTTTTGAAGAGACACATCCTTAAGTGACTTATAATAAGAGTACTGTTCATAAGTAGGAAAATGATACTTAGAGTTTTAGCCCTTACGTGACTTTTTTGCTAATCAGTGTGATGAAGGATTTTATTGAAAATATCTTTTTTTTGTTATGGTACTTATTTCACACTATATACACATACGCAATCATCATGTTGTATATGTTACATAATACAGTACATAGTAAACTAATACAATGTTAGCTGTCACTTATATCAATAAACTGGGGGAAAAAACTCCCCCAACTTATTACGTACATTCCATATTCTGCCATGGCATGGTACTTATCACACACCACTGTAGTTATCTATCTACATGTCCTTTACTCCTATCAGAATGTAAGCTCTGTGTGAATCGGAAAAATACCCAGTTGGTCTTTATAATTCCAGCAACTGGCACAAGTGCTGGTATGTCATCATCACTTCCCAGAATTAAATGAATGAACGGAGTACTTTTGTCGTGAAAACTGGAATGGTGAAGAGTAGAAGGCCTCAGTTTTTGTATCTAACCTCAGGTCCTAAATTGGAAAATGGGTTCTCTGAGGTCCCTTTTGGTTCCAACAGTTGTATCCCAAGTACCCAAGTACTCCCAGAACTTCATTCCTACAAACACCACAAGATCTAGGATCAAGTAGGACAAAGTTTCAACTTTCTTTTGGCAGGGTTGAGGGAAATCTAAGAAACGGTGCCAATTCAAAAGTCAGGTGAAGAAAAGTACATTGTCCGTGTCTTACCCCACCATGTTCTCTTCCGTTATTTCTGTCTTGTTAACAGTCTTCATCTCCAGCTCCCTGTCTTGTAGCCACACAGTTCCCATCGCTAAAACTGGGCAGACTGAACAGTCATCAGTTTTTAAGATTGCATGTGTGTGCATTTGAGTAAGGAGTGAATTTGCTTTGAAAAAGCATATTCAGTACTCTAATGTTATGGGAGGAAAATTAATTTTTATATAAAACTTACAAAAATGTAAAACCCCATGAAAATGTGGCTGTTGGGACTCTGCAGGTGATAGTAGAAATGTTAATGACTGTGGAGATGTACGTATTATCTTTGGGGAAGTGTGAGATTTTTATAATCATCTTTGGGGAAGTGTGAAATTTTTATAATCATCAGAAAGGGTTGTAGGTTAAAGATGGTCATGAAACACTGCCTTGTTCGCTGTTCCCGTTCTAATTTTCTTTGATTCTATAATGAAGATTTCTCAGAAAGCATCAATGGGATGAACCCACTTAATTCTATTGTATAAATTGCACCTACAGTTTTGTTTGCTTATTTATTCTTCTAAATTGAATCCTGATTCTACTACTTACTTGTTATGTGATCATGGGCACATAACATGGTGTGCTAACCTTAGTTTTCTCATCCGTAAAAGGGATATGATGATAGCACCTTCTTTATAAGATTATAGTGGGGGCTGAATTAGATAACTAAAGCTCTTTGCCTTGTGGCTGTTACATCATAAATGTCCTATTCATTTATGAATGTTGCTAGGGACTTGGAGGAAAATATTATCTGTTCTCTCCCTGATCTGATTTTGGAATCTTGAGAGTTAGATGTAGAAATCAGAAAAATGGAATTTAAAATACTCGACTTATTATAGGCAGATTTGTTTAGGGTTAACCCTAACACCTTACTACCTCCTCCACAAGTGTAGACTAGCACTATCCGATAGAACTTTCTATGATGATGCGAATGTTTCATATCTGTGCTGCTCAGTAAGATAAGCATTTGCCACTTATGACTTGCATACTTGAAATGTGTAATGTGACTGTGGAGCTGAATTTTTTAAGTTTTATTGAAGTTAATTTTAATTTAAAGAGCTGCCTAGTTGGAGTGTAGATCCTGACGTTGGAATGACTCACCCAAGGACAAGCTGGATCTTCAGAGGACACAGTCTTACCATAATTGCTGTTTCATATCCTTTCCACATCAGTAATGGGGTCAGAGAGAAGTGGGCTTTCCTACCTGCTTCTAGAAGACTGCCTCTGCCCTGACCCCCAAATTTTTGAACATGCAAAAGGAATTGCTGAGTAAACACTTTTAGGAGAGTGTGCACAGAACAGGTGAGACTGCCAAGGAATTCACTCTTTCTGGGACAAAGAGGAATGGACGACCCTTCCCAGTTTTTCTCAAAGGGCAAGAACAACCTATTTTGTGACTAAAGCCAGGAAGCCTGGGGATAGAAGAAATAGTCCTTACAATTGTAGGAACTAAATGTCATGCAGAACATTTTCTTAACAATATAATTCAAACTTTCAGTGCCTTGCTGATGAAGACTTGTGTGTTTTGCTTTATTCTACGCTCGAAGTAGGACTCTAGTCTTCTTGCTGTGTACTTATTTATTTCCTTTTAACCATGTGAAACAGAACCTGATATGTAAAATGATAGTTAAAATGTTTTGTAAGCCTCTGCCCTGAATTCACTCTCATCTCGTTTATATGGAAATGGCTTTTGTAAGTTTATGAAAATCAGCTGCTTTGGAATTCTTTCATCAGGGTTAAATATTAAAATATGTTCTGGGTGACGTAGCTTGTTTCTAAGAAGAGGAAAACTGATGTTTCTTTTGAAACTTTCCCAAAGGAGCATCTTGCTTATAGCAACACATGCAGTAATTGTGCAGTTTTATGCCATGGGACATTCTTTTGTTTGTGAGGAACTAGCAAATACTAACTGATTTTATTTTGAAATCAGATCTTATATTTGGAAATTTGCCTTGCAGTCATGATCTCATGTACAAACCACCCCCCTTTGTTAAACAATCATAATTATACTTCAAATCAACTAACTTTTTAGTTGATATTTTTTCTCATCTAGTAAATTAAAATTATTAAATACTGGACTCAAAGACATGTATAATTATGAGATATGAGCAGTTATTTTAATGACCATGTAATTTATATCATGAAGTTATAGCATATCTAAAACAGCGTTCAGTTAATTAGAAGGGGCTGTTTAATCTACATGGATAAAACTTTCAATTAAAACATCTTTGCTAAATTTCTTGTCCAATTTTATTGTATTTTATATGGTTCAATTGATTGAAACATCTTTAAAAATAATTATTGCCTTCGAATGGTAAAACATTGATTAAGTAAGCTTTGACTGCGTGTCAGGCACTGTGCTAAGATATATTTCTGTCATTTAATCCTTACAACCTTGTAGGTGTGATCAGCGATTTATACTAGCTTTCAGAAGTGAAGACTTTCCTATATCCCAGTTTTCTCTTCTTATATTGGGGTTGATTATTACCTACATCACTATGAGATTAAGTAAGATCATATATATGCTCACTTTAAATACTTGACAAGTGGTAACTGCTATTGTCTCATGTTTTAAATGGTTTTTATGGTTGACAAATGTAAAATGGTTATTACTCGGTGAAAAATCTCTTCTCTTCCTCCTGTCCCTCATTCATCAAGGGGCTGCCCATGCCCATTCTGCTGGTTTGTTTGCTTCCAGTGTCCACGTGCACATTGGGACATGTAGTTTTATTATTTCCCTTCCCCTTTCTACAGAATGTGACATCCTGCTCTTGCTCCTGAGCATACTTGTATTACTTGAAAATATAACTAGGAAATCTGTTTATTTTAGTACCTGGAAAATTTCTCATTCCTTCATAAAGCTGCATAGTATTCTATTGTTTAAAAAAGACTATAATTTACTTAGCCAGTTCCCTGTTGAAGGAAACTTGAGTTGTTGCTAATCTTCTGCTGTTAAAAATAATGCAGCAGGGTATAATCGTCTACATATGGCATTTGATGTGTGCAATTAAATCTGTAGAATAAATTCCAAGAAACAGAATTGGTGGGTCAAAGGGAGTATGGATTTGTAATTTTTGCAAGTATTATCAGGTTGCGCTCCATGGGGATTGTGCCAGTTGCAGTCATACATCAGTGTGTGAGAGCGCCCATTTCCGCGTGCCTCGGCAGAGAACTTATCAAATATGTGGAATTTTGCCAGTCTAAAAGGTGAAAGCCAATCTGTATATTTTCAACTTGCATTTCTCTTATAAATGATGATGTTCATTTGTTTAAAAACTTTGGCACTTTCGTGAACTTCCCAAATGTTGTGGATTCTTGATCTCTTGTTTTTTATGAGTTCTTTATATATTGAGGAGATTAGTTGAGTTTATTGCGTGCTTTTTAGCTGTTCATCCACTTTTTTTGACAGACAGTATTTACTGTAGTGAACTCTTTTTTTCTTGGTATTTGGATTTTGAATTTGTTTGGGGAAGTTTTATTCTATGGCTTGCATTGTTGTAAAGGAGTTTTTTGTTCTATTTCTAATTATAAGTAAAGGCTGCTGATTCCCATGTTAATTTTGCAGTCCTTTACATGACCAGATCCTTGGTTATGGTTTTTCAGTGGTTCTAATAGAATGTCAGTGTATGCATATTCTTTCATCTGACTACACATTGGATGCGGGTGGCCCTGTGTGCTGGTTTATTCCAGGGAAGAACTGATCACAAACAGCCTTCTAGGCACTTGGGAATGTGCCCTTCAGTCATGTGGAGGAGCTCTGGGTGGTGTGGCCTGCAGCCATGCCATTCTGCCCTCCATGCTGCTTGTGTTCACTCGTTTCATATACATGCTGGGGCTACTCCTTCACATCTGTTTTAGAGGAGAATAGGTGTGTTCACACTTCAGGAGTCCTCTCCCAGTGGTGTGATGCAGACTATGATTAATTCCTCCCACAACCAGTTGTGTCAGCAGGGATGGAATATTATACATTAGGGAAACTTACTAGAGGTTCAGTGCTCAGGGTTTTTAGCGGAGACTGGTGACATGGGCACTCCGTGTAACACAGACCACGATTCTAGAGTCTTAGATGGAAGGAAGCCTGTTGTTTGTAAGAATGATCTTGACACAGTGAGCCACTCTTGTCAGAGTAGTGGAAACACTTTTCCTGAGCAAGTTTCTAAGTGTCCACATATTTTACTCTCTTGCTATTCCTCCTTCCAAACAAAGAAGATGAAAAAATGTATTATCCCAACCTCTGGCTGCTGGAGAGATTTCTCATCACTGCTGTCTTGTAAGGCCACTCCTGTCTTTTAAGGATCCTTACTACAGCCATGGTCCATTTAAGCTTCAGCTTTGGCCAGTAGCTCTTGAGTCATGGTGCTCCTCTTAGTATGATGGCCTGACTAAAGAGCTACGGGTCCTTTGGGAGGGAGTCATAGTGCTCACCTCCTGTGGTGATGGAGGTCCATCTTCCCTTCTCTCGTAGTCTAATCATTTTTGATATATTGGCTTTAAAATTTCTGTTATTTAGGAGTGGTTTTTGTTGCCAAGTAAATAAAATTTTCTTAATTTTTCTCTTTAGCTGTTGACTGACTCTAATTTGATTGCTTTGCAGTTAGAGATGCCCACCCAGTGATATGAGTTGTTTGAAATTTGTTGAGCATAGTTTTATATTCATGTATTTTTCATAAATATTGTCTCTGAAACTGGAAAGCTGCTGCTATTGGTCCAGTATTCTGAGTATGTTCAGTAGGTCAAACCTGTTAATTGTGTCCAAATATATTCCTTTATTAATATTTTTGCATGCCTGACCTATCAAAGATATGTTAGAACCTCCCATTATATTGATAATTTTTTCTTGTAGTTCTGACAGATTTTCCTTTATATATTTTGAGTTACATTTTTGGGTTGATGCAAGTTCAGAATTACTCTTCCTGGTACATTAAGCCATATGTGACTCAGTGTGTAATGAACTCTTCCCACCTCTCTCTTTTTAAGCCGTGCTTGTCCCATGTGGTTAGTATTTGCCGTGTTTGTGTGTGTGTGTGTGTGTGTGTATGCTGTATACATATACACACACACACAGTGTGTTTTTAGATAGGAGTTTTCTTCTCTTCCTGATTTTTTTGTCTTTGGGCTTTCTGAATATGTGAAGTGTCTTTTGTCCATTCTAGGAAACTTCATCCCATCCTTTCAACAGGTACCTCTGCACCACTGATTTTCCCCTCTTCCTCAGAAATTCTAGTCACACTGCTATGTCACTTTTCCTCCATATCTCTTAATCTTTTATTTTTCTATCTTTATATCTCTTTGGGTTGTATTCTAGGTAATTTCTCCAATTTAGCTTCTAATTCTCAAATCTTCTCATCAGCTATAGAACCACACATTTCATTTCATTTGCAATTTTATTTAATTTTATTGTTTTGAGACTAGGTCTCTATTTTTGCCCATGGACCCTCAGGCTCACATTGCCCATGGTACCACAGACTCAAGCAATCCCCAGCCTCAGCTTCCCAGGTAGCTGGGATTACAGACATCCACCACCATGCCCAGCTATTTTTTTGGGACTAGGTCTCGCTATGCTGTCCCAGACAGGTCTCGAACTGAGATCCCCAGCCCCAGCCGCAACTCCATAGGCTGCTGCTTACAGGCATGCGCCACCGTGCCTGACTTTCATTTGCAATTTTAATCCTTGTGCTTCTCATTTTTACAAGTCCTATTTTTATTTTCTAAAAATCTGCCTGGGAATTAAAAAGTTGTATTATGAAATATTTAGTAATAATTTTCTTAACAGTAATTCAGTGAACACCCTTATACCTGCCACCTGTGTTCATTAATTGTTAAAAGGTCCAATTTGATTTATTTAGCTTTTTCAAAACTGCTATTCACTCCCGTAGGTAGTGGCATTTTGTTACTCAACCATAGTATCAGATCAGTCTTAGATAATATTTATGATCTCTTGGTCTTAACCATGTTTGTTATACTTAATTTATTTTCTTTAAACTTATTTTATATTGTTTTTGACCATTTTGTTAATTCTAGTCACTATGGGTTTCTGGGTTCTTATGTAATCCCGTCTATGTTTCATGATTGGAGTTCGTAGCAACTTATTTCTTGCAATTTCCCCCCTGAGATTTGAGTCATGTAAGTTTATCTTGAGAGAACTTGTTACTTTTACCTGACATCTGGGGTACTACCAGCCCAGAACCACTTTGATTTCTTGAGCGTGGTTCATTAAGTGATGTGAATTGACCATGAACATCTCAGATGGTAGCTGGTTTTTGGTTTTTAAAACTGTAGAGGGGGAAAATTATTTTGGACAGGCATTTTTTTCCTTGGTTGAGCAGGAGACCTTAATTGTAATTTGCTCCCATACTTAAGTCTAACTTTTTCTCCAATATGTAGGTTTTATTTTTTCTTGTAGTTCTGACAGATTTTACTTTGAGGTTATGTTTTTAGGTTGACAAAGTTTCAGAATTCTGCCTGTACCTGGTTTTCCCAGCTGATAAAGCAAACACCTAATAGCATCTTATTTGGCAAATACCAGCGCTACGGCAAATTTATGTCCTGTTTTTCTTTCTGGGTTGTCTTTTTCATTTAATTTTTGGGCTTTTGTGAGTTCCCTGTGAATGTCAGTCTATTGAATTAGATAAAACAAATGTGTTTGGTTTTCAATTAAGGTTTGTCAAGGCACATATTTCATTATATGACTGAAATAGTGGTCTATGGTTATTTTTAATGTGTTGTCTTAAATACTATGGAAAGAATAAATACTATAGAAGGAGAAAAAGATAAAAAGGTAATTTATGCATAAATATATCATGATTCTTGATTTCATGGAAATGTTGATTCAAGATATAATGCCAGGCTTCCCCCCTCTCCTAAGCCTTACAGATTGTGGGAGTAAGTTAGACCGGGGTGTTTATCGGAGTTCTCTCACTAACTCTATGAGCTTTAACAATTCCCTTAACCTCTTCACAGTTTACTTCTCTGTCAAACAGATTAAAGGAGGGCAGTTTTGAGGTTCAGTACAGATAATGTATGGAGAGTCTCCTGCCCAGTGCCTGGCACAGAGTAAATGTGAGTGGTCTTTAATTGTAGTCATTCTCTTTACAGAAGTGTTCAGGCTGTTAGTACAGAGTGTTAAATGTGAACTTTCTCACATGACACCTATGATAGTGTAAATTGAACGTATGTGAGAGAAACTACCATGAAGGGAAGAACAAGCAAAACCCTGTGAGGTCAGAAGACAAGGAGTCAGAGAGAATGAAGATTACAAGTGACCAAAGTCCAGGAGACTCTGTGTCCGCTCAACTTTTTTAAGGCTCTTGTCTACCCTGACATTTCCTTGTGTTTTGTTCGCTTAGTTCAGGAGCCCCTTTGGGTCAAACTGGCCACAGTTCTTTAGCGGAAAGAATCTTGTTCCTTCTACAGGGATCTCAAGGGTAGTTATGGTTTTTTATTCTCATCAGTTCAACAAGAAGCCATTCGACATCCCCAGAATATTGGAAGCCCCTTATTAGAAAAGAAACACAGTTGCATTCTTCTGAATAGAAAAAAATTATAATCAACAGAAATATATAATGTGCAGCCTCAGCATCTGTCAGACTGTATGGAACATTTAGACTTTTATATTCTTCCCCTTGGTAAGATTCAGTCTAATTTTTGTATTACTTTTTCATTAGGCTCCATTGTAGAGCATCAGAAATAAGAGAGAATTGTGTAGTCCACCTCCATCTAACCCTTTTGCTCTATAATATTGCTTTCCCAAGACAAGAATAGTGTGTCTTACTCATTGTCGTTGTATAGATTTCTCTTGGTAATGCTATTGTCACTTTGGTTTTTTAGTAAAGGAAATTGGCTTATTTGAAACGTTTGTCTTAATCCTCTATGGAAATATCGGTTTACGGGAAGGTTACGGCAGCTCGTTTGGACGCCTCTCAGAGTCTCTGCTGCAATTGTCGGAAAAGAAACCCCAGGGAAACCCCTGAACACAGGCTTGGGTAGAGCAGTGGCTGCACGGAAGACAACACTCCAGATGCTTTATCAGGTGCTGTCTGGAGAGCAGAAATAATGGTCTACAGGCAAAAATGCTGATGTCTCCACTTTCCCAGCTCAGCATAAACATCTTCTTTCTCTTTGGTGGACTTGGGTGCCACAGAGACGGCTCCAAGAAGCCTGAAAGGCAAGTGTGATTGTTTTAGAACCCAGACTTTGAAAGCTTTGGGGGTTTCCTTGTCTTCTTTTTAAAAAGAGAGTGGATTTATAGCATCCACTGTCAGCGCCACTTCCGTTTCAGTAATGACTTGTTCACTGTTTACATCAAAAGAGTCAAGAAGAGAGGTAAACATGAACAGATAAATGAATCAACGAGTGAATAGAAAGCTCCACTACCTTTTCCACAAAGCATTTCAAAGACTTGACTTTAGCATAATGGGAACACAGCAACTATTTGATTCAAACTTTATAATTCTTTTTTTTTTTTTCGGGAAACTTTGAAGTCTCTTTTTGTTTCTGTTTCTGTTTCCTTTTTAAAATAACACTGTGACATGGGAGACCCCCATGCTTTGCTGGGGGACTTCCAAATGCACCGCCATCATCCTTGGCTGCCGGAGGTGCTGGCATGAAATAGTCTCACCACTGGCACTTGCGTGTCCCTGACATGTCATGTGCAGCCTTTAGAAGGCCCAGAACGCTTTCTGTGCATCAGTTATTTGCTGCTTGTTCCCATGCAGGATTGCAGCTGTTGTTTGGCTGTCTTCTCCATTTTCAGTGGTGTCGAAGATGTTCATAATGTTCTATCACCATCACCATCATCCATGTCCATGACACTCTTCAGCTTGTAAAACTGAAACTCTGTCCTCATTAAAGTCGCCACTCCCCAGCGTATCTACTATACCTGGTGTCCTATAACATTTATTTTGTCTTTTTGTTGTTCGCTTACTTCATTTAACCTAATAGCCTCAAGACTCATGGAAGGGGTAGCATTTTGGATATCGCAAATTTTCCTTCCCCTTTTTTTTTTTTTAATTTTGTTCTTTAGGTTGCAACTTCTATGTTATTATTTTTTCTTCCTCCCTCCAATTTCCTTCCCTTTTAAGACTGAATGACATTCCATTGTATGTATATATCACATTTTGTTTATTCCATCAGTGACCATGTGGGTTGCTTTTATGTTTTAACCATTGTGAATGGTTAAAGAACTGTTAAGAACACAGAGTATACAAATTTCTCTTCAAAACCCTCTTAAAATTCTTTGGGGTTTATACTCAAAAGAGGAATTGTTATTTTTGATTGAGGAACATCCATGCTGTTTCTATAGTGATTTTACCATTTTCCATTTCTACCAAGAGTGTTTAAGGTTTCCAGTTTCTCCATATTCTTGTGAACACTTGCTGTTTTCTGGGGGGGGGGGGGCGCTTGATAGTAGCCATTACTATGAGTGTGAGGTATCTCATTATTGTTTTGATTTGTATTTCCCTCTTGATAGTGATGTTGGGCATCTTTCATGTGCTTTTTGGCCATTCCTAAATCTCTTTGGAATCCTTTGCCCACCCATGTAGTTTTATTAAAAGCAAAACAAACATCTTTGTAGTATGGGCAGCAGTTTTACATGATGAGCAAGAATGCAGGCTCTGAAGTTAGACAGCTCCAGGTTGTCATCCTGACTTGCCCATCTGTGCTGCCTTTGGCATGCTGCTTCATTTCTCCCTGCTTCCATTTCATCTGTAAAATGGGGAGGATAGAGGGATTTGTAGTTATTGTTTGGGGATTATATAAATTAATATTTTGAATATCAGATGGCAGGGTTAGTATTTGGCCTATACTAATATATGTTTGACATGTATTAGCTACTATGTTGTGGAATTGTGAGACTGTCTTTAAAAAAAAATACCTTTCATATCTTGGTTGTCTCCCTGGGATTCTGTGACTTAGTCAGACAACATGACCAGTGCCGTTAGTCTGTTGTTGCTTCAGGGTCCTGGTCGTGTCTACTGCACTTCTTTCTTCCTCGTATTCTTAGAAAGGTTCTCATAGAAGGAAAATGAGGATAACCTTTGTGCAGAATAATCTGCAGCATACTTGATGTGGTATATGGACTGATTTATTTCCCTTTTCCTTCCCTGTTCTCTTTTCTTTTGCCCTTTCCTACTTCCTTCTCCCCCCTCCCCCCTTCTCTTGCTCTCTTTCAACATACCTAATGAAGTTTAAATACCAAGATTAGGGAACTACTTAATGTATTTCCTGAGGAAATTGGATTCTTGAGATATTCCCATTTGAATTTTTTTTGGCACTAAAAATTATCTCTAGGTTTAATTTGCTTTCAAAGGAATTACCTTCTTTAAAATATGCTGCTAAAACATAAGTTCAAGTTAGATTGAATTCCTTTCGGTTTCATAAAGAGTGACCTTCTTAGACTTTGAATGAATTCTCCTAAATAATAGGATTTAGAAATAATTGCTTAATATTTGTATTAAAGATAATGGTAACATTTTAAGTTCGAAGGAAGTCTTTGTGACCTAGGATCCTTCTTATCCCTAAACTAGAGAACTGGAAGCCACTTTCTTATTCACCGTATGTGAATTGTGTTGGTGGAACCTCTTCTGTTTGCAGCTGGAGGTTGCACCATATCCCTTTGTTGTTCCATTGCGTTGTTTCCTTTAGGGTGAGAGAGGATAATTAAGGAGAACATCTTTTCTGAGCAGCTGGAATCAAATTCCAGCTGACTGCAGCACCTGTGAAGATGGCACCTTTGCCTCTGGGTGGCAGGGTGGGATGCCAGCCGTGGAGCCTGCTCCAGTGGCTCCACAATACAGAGCTGAGGCCCTGCCGTACCAGCCCTGCCCTTCTGTGAGCTTCAGATGGCAGCAGTACCAGTGCATGCAAAGTGTCTGTTTTAGACTAATTAGAGGTATGATTTGTGAAATGGTGGCTATTTATTTAATTAATCACCAGCACAAAGCCATAAAACCCATATTTTAAAAATCCCTGTTAGTTTGCCATGTGGTTAATAGATTGGGGCACATTAAAAAGTGACATGGTGATGTATTAAACATGTTCCACCTAAGGCTCCTTCAGGAAGGAATGGAAGCTGTCTGCTTCCAGGTGCTGAAGTGTGACCAGCTAAGACTTGGCCTGTTTAATATTTGTAAGACATTTCTGTATTGAATAGCGTCTTCATTCAGATAACTCCTCTTGTAATAATTCAAAATATGAAAATATTTGTGGATACATTTTTAAAAATTATAATTAAAGTTAATTTTGTTAGGTATTCTTAATAAGGAACTATATTTTCCCATTAAATCACACTGTATTTACTAAACATAGCTGTAGCGCTTATAGTGGGTTACTCTCTTTCATTTTGGAGCAAGGGAGTCATTTAATTAACTAGTAAATGCAACTGTTTTTGTTGCAGCTCTTAGGATCCCATTTTATTCTGGCCTTCTGTGTTTTACTGTATGGTCATGAGGGGGGTAATTGCTATACTGGATCGATCTTAGCTCAGGTGAAGTATCATTTTTGGACAGTAAGAATAAGGGCAGAATTGACTTCTTCAAGAAAGACACTGACGTTAAAAAATGACTTAAACTGGCTTAGGTTGTAATAATTGATTGTGGTCCTTATATACACAAACTTTCTGGTTGATTTTCAGTATACATAAACACATGTATATATGAAGGCCATCTTACATTCTAATGGTATCTGAAACTAAATTTTCTACATCTGTGATTCACTCTTTTTATTAAAAATAATTTATTCCGAGAGGTCAATGATTCTGTTAAGTGTCCGTCCCCCCACCCCCGTTTTAAGATCATGTATGAAAATGTGTTGCTCAGGTGGATGATTCTAAGAAAATTGTCCAGTTCTTAGGATTGTGTTTCTTTGCTGTGTTGTATAATTACCTGCTCTGTTAGATGGGGAGGTGGAATAAAACATGAGTATGTTAATGCAGCCTGGAGCTGATGTGGTGGTGATGATTACAATGCAGATAAAGCATTTCTCATAACTGCCGTTGCCTACTGGAGCCTTTGAAACATCTGGACCTTTAATTGAAAAATAGTGTGGTGCTGTGCAAGGCAGACATGCTAAGTGAAGTCACTAATTTAGAATACAAAAATATAATTGATAAAGTGTTTTATGTACATTGTATTTAAATATTCATACTTTGTTATGCTTTGTATAACAGGGAATTTAGTGGGTTAAATTTTCATGAACATAGACAGTTTAAATGAGATAAATTAAGTGAAAATGTTAATGGAATTTTACACGGAAGCTTGAAAGCAGTTTGCTCCAGGAAGGTGTGTACTTTTTGCATCTAGTGAGCCTTCCAGGGAAGTAATCGGGTGGGTCTTTTTCTTTGGATTTTGTGTTTCAGCTGAACTAACCATCAGTTGGAATATTCCTGCATTTTATTCTTGTTATTGCTATCATATCTTGTTATTTAGTTTAAGAAAAATAAAATGTTTCTTGGCATAATAGTAAATGGCTCTAATGGCAACATTATCGCCCAATAAACCAAAGCCTTCCCCACCTCTCGGGGGCAGGTTATCAGAGCCTGCCCAGGAGAGCAGAAGAGCTGGTGAAGGGCGTGCAATTAACCTTTGTCCTGCATTCGCAGCAGGGGAACTGACCTAGCAGCCTTCCGAGGAAATCCAATTTAATTTAAAATGAATTTGAAAAGACAAATTAGCCATATCTATTTTAATAAGATAAAATCCCCGACTCTCCCTGTGTCTGGTTTAGTTAGGACCTCAGAGGAGATTGGACTGACTGAAACTGAGGAAAATAATGCCAGGGGGCTGAGGAGAAACCCGGGAGACCCTGGTGCCCTAGTGACTTGTCAATTTTCTGCAAGTGAGCAGGTCTCATGCTGCCCGTTTCCGCAGAGAATTGCACCCTGCAATCGCAACCTGAGAATTGGGCCTTTGTCTCATCAGACTTCTAGCTGTGTTGGAGCTTAATGCCACGTTGATGTCACACACTGCTTACCCATCTCTCCAAGGACCAAATTGTTATTTTCTCCCTTTGTCATTATCAAAGCGCATTTGGGTACTGCCACCTGGGTAGCCACGTTTAGTAACAGATAGACCTCACGGTTACTGAGGAGACTTAATCCGAGACTCAGGATTCTCTGGGGCCTGTGAGTTGGTACTTGACCGGTGCTTTTTGAAAACTGAAGTAGAGATTTCTGCTTCCTCTTCAAGGAACTGGTATTCTTCTGTGTGTTTACCTCTGGAACACAGTCTGTGAGGAATTATTGCGCTCCTGCTGTGTGCCCAAACATCAAGGAGAAACCCCAGTGCCCTCTCAGTAGCAGCTGACTCTGTCTTCTTTGGGGGTAGCAGCTGGCTCTGTCTTCCTTGGGCAGCGAGTGCATGTAATGCTAGAGGAGTTGAGACCTTTCTTGGGGCCTCAGCCAGAGGGAAGGGTCTTCTACCCATAGCCAGGAACCCAGTTCTGAGACAGCACCTGCCCTATGAACCAGCAACCCTTTGTGACCTGTCCTAGATATCCAGAGGTACCAAGAGTTCTTTAGACTGAAATTCACCACAGGGCCAGAGTTTTAAGAGCGGACAGACCAAGGTTATAACCGTGATATCTCCCCTAGTTGAAAGGTGCGGAACAGCCTACTTAAGGACCTGCTGGTTCCTCAACTATAAAAGGCTATTCTGCTGAGCATGAGACAAAGTAGCAGACCCTGGGAGATGCCCCATGAATGGCTGCAGCAGTTGTGAGCGCCATGCGTAGAAAGGACCGAGACGCATGCACAGGGGCCGGCGACCGGCCCTCAGCACTGGCTGACTGTCCTTCCGCGCTGGCCCTTCACCCGTGGAGGAGTGTGGCATGAGGAGAGCCATTTTTTTTTGTTTGTTTTTATAAATGTTTTTAGATTTAATATTTTACTTTTTCGATACCACCAGTTTCATGCAGTGGATCTTGTTGTCCCTTTAGTTTTAAATAATAAAGTTTTCCGTCACTTACTCTTTTCTCTTTCAGTGTCTCTGAGAGACGAGGGATAAATGCCTGAGAGCCAGGCTGCTTGGACTGCTGCTCAGGTGTAAGTCTTGTGTGTCATCAAAAGTGGTTCTTCCCCAAATGAAGTGTTATTTTAAATAAATAGTAGCTTCCTTTTCTTGCTACTTTTTATATTTCAGCATGAACTTGCAAACTGTTAAATGTAAACTTTCTCGACTCTTTGCAGTTGTATCATTTTCATAAAGTAAAAAAAAAATCCCTTCCCTGCCGCCCCCCCCCCACCCTCGTCTGACCGTATTTTCTGCTGCACATAAGCATCTTTCTCTGTCACCAAGGGTGTTCTCTCTCACCAGAGGTTCTTTGTGTGGCCTTTTTCTGTACAGAATAATACCTATCTCAGTTGTTTCACATGTGCGTTTTGAGGATGAAAGTGTATGTCGTAATTGGAGAAATGTAAAGCTATTTATTTCCATTTTGTCTGATGTTTTTACATTGTTTGCTAGGAGGTGCGTCAGGGACTTGAATTAATTATAATTACTGAAGAGACATATACTGATTGAGCAAATAAAGTAGTAAGCCCATTTGTGCCAAGGCCATCTAATTAAATTCTAACTTTGGATAAACTAGCTGTGCATGAAAGATTAATTTTAAGAGGTTTTTATGATTTAGTAAATAGTGATTCAGTAAAAAATTTTAATTTAGGAGCTTTGAAAGTTGACAAGATAAAACACTTATCATGACCCTATGACTGTATAGAAATTTGTGGGTTTTTTAAAACTTTTAAGGACAGAAAATAGAATTTCTATTGGTGTATATACATTTTAGAAGTTGGTAATATTTAAATTTTGTAACCCTACCAGAAACAAATATGATATGTGCATCTGAATACTTCAATATTTATACAATTTTATATTCTTAAAAGACTTCACTATCCTGAAATTAAATTGTCCTTGGGGGTAGTTGGAGGGTTATACCAAATTTTCCATATAATTTAGGAGGATGATAATGGCTGTGCTGTAACCTTTTCTAGTTATACATCATCTGGTAATGGAGCCAAGTACACATTCTCCATTGAGTTTTAATTTTAAAAGTTGATATTAAATCTTAAAAAAGACTCATTATATTATGATAATTGATAGAGTTTAAAACATGTAACTCTTCTTTATGGTTTTAAAAAAACCTATTTTTACTTTTAAAGCATATTGATTTTATTATATAAATGATTTAATAATGAAGAGGTTCCTAAACTTACCCTAGGTGATGGGGCTTAGTTCATGCAAATTGCTTCTCCCTGATATTATCATCATTGTAGAAGCCATTGTTTGTATAATTAAATGCAAAGTGCTGTGTAACATTAATGTTCTCAAAGAATCCCACAATGGCAATGAAAATTCAAAATGGACACTTTACCTTCCATTATGCCTTAAGATGGCTGAATTGTACTTGTGTGAGCACCTTCTGGCACATGCTGTGACCATCTAGAGGCTGGGTGGGAGGGAGGATTTTAGGATCCTCTCTTTTGATGAGATAGAGACCTTCCCTGTTGTGTCAGCTGCTTAACATCCTGATCGTTTGAAGGGACTTTATGTCTAGAAACCTGCCTGGATGAGCACCAGCTTAAGAACAATAATAAAGGAATAATAGACATCTGTTTAAAAGTTTGCAGTTCACAGAACCTTTAAGCGTGCTTTGTTTTTGCTTTATACTCCGTCATTCTGTTGAGGTAGATGGTCTCATCTCCATTTTATAGCCTAGAAAATTGCCTTTCCAGGAGGTTACATGCCTGAGGTTGCACAGCCCAAGGATGGCAGACCGGGGGTGGAGGGGGGGTGGGTGGTGTCGGTCCAGACTCATTCTGCAGACTCCAGGTATAACCTATGATGCTGAACACGGGACAGTGTCAGAACTCCTTTTTGAATTTACGGCTTGGAGAAGATGCATATGATTACTGATAAGGAAGATTTGTAAAGCTTTTTATTTAGCTTTAGTTGGACATGAATAATTGCTAGTTTTTTCAGTTGCTATCTTGAAGTAAGAGAAGTATTTGAAGTTATTACTTACTATTACTTAAATAAAACTTAAGTTTATTACTTAAACTTCATTTAATAACAGTTGAATTGTTTGAACAAATAGCTCTGATTTTTTTTTTTTAACGCAAAATTACTCTGTCAGAACATCAAAATATGGAGGATTTGTTTTGAATAGTAAAAACCTTTCCTGAGAGCAACACCCCCCTTGTTTTGGATCCAGGACTATAGATTCACATTTACTATAGGTGGTATAGAAAGAAAAATCACAAGATCACTAACCTAGGAGAAGTTCATGGGAATGATATATTCTATTGTGTTGTACTCTTGAAACAATTATAATCTCTCTCATTCCATGGTACTTAGTAACTTGAGTTATTTTGTTTGAGGTCCTCGGATATGTGAAGGGATGGCTGTAAAAGCAGAGGTGGGTTTGTTTCAATTTCTCAAAGCTAGAGCTAAGATCAGTATGTAAAATCTGCAGCAAAATTGTGCCTCAGTGGAAATATACATGTTATAGCTGGCACAACTGCCCGAAAGGCTGAAGCAAAGGGTCTGCTGCTTAAAGAAGGTGGCAAGAGCCTCATCGAAGAAGTATTTCTGAGAGGTTATTGGACCGCGTCTGTGGAAATGCTTTAAAGAGGTTGCCCCTTAAAGTTCCTTGCAATTTTAAAAGTCTGTGAATGACAATAGTTTTGTGTGTGTGTGTTTTAAACAAATCTATGAATGTAAAAGTAAAGTGTGAATATAAAAGTAGAAAAAAGTTGGGATAGGGAGAAAAGAAACCTGCTAGACAAGCAACGTGGCTTACAATTACTGGAACTGGGCGGAGTGCATCATATCATGGAATCCTTTCAAGAACTCCATGAGGAGATATTATTACAATGTTCACAAAAATAGTAACTCCGAGAGGTTAAATTGTCCAAGGATACACCATGAGTGGTGCTTTTGAGAACTGAAGGTCTTTCTGATGCCACAACTCCTGCTTTTAGCCAC
The DNA here is from genome assembly GCA_004024945.1 of Uropsilus gracilis. Lineage (NCBI taxonomy): Eukaryota > Metazoa > Chordata > Mammalia > Eulipotyphla > Talpidae > Uropsilus > Uropsilus gracilis. The sequence goes on along the minus strand of PVHY01004377.1, from coordinate 35,390 downwards.
CACACTACACTACCATCACCAGCTTCTACTAATGTAATAAACATCAAGTTCTGAAGGTACCCAGATCAGAACTTGACCTTGTTAAAGAAAGAGTGACAGTTGACATTCTTAATAATAAAAGCTTAATGAAACCAAGGTTGGTGATTCAGAGGAAATTAATGAGATTTTGTCAATTTTATTTTAAACTTAACTTGTCAGAAAAATACGGTGTCCGGTGACAAACTGTAGAAATGTTTTTGACAAATTAACTTGACTACAGGTGCCAGATCAGGGAAATGTTAATTTAATAGCCTTTAAGCATTCCAGATTTATTGAGGGTTAAGATAGCACTACAGAGCCAAGCCCCTCGCTCTCAATGGATCTGCCACTGAACTTTATACAAAAATCTTCATAAATCCAGTGCTACCATTTTTAATGTAAAAAAGTGAGTCCTTTCTTTGCACTCATGACTCCAGCCTTGTATTTAGAACCAAACACTACAGTTTTAGTGTTTGGTGGCTTTTCCCCCTCCTCCTCATTTCTTGTACCTGTTAAACTTGGCATAAGCCTGTTAAACTTTCAGGCCAGATTTTTTTGACCAGTAAATGATTATTCTCATCAAATGAAGTCCTAATCATCATCATCAGACTGATGATAATTTGAGACACACCCTCTCCCACCCCCCTACATCCCCCTACCCCCCATCATGTCTGGACGCCATGTGTATTAAAGACTAGGCTACTGGTAGAAGGCAGCTTTGGTCCTTGTTGAGGTAGTTGCAGTGGAAGGCACTAGTGGAGTAGTGAATGGTAGCCGTTCCTTTAAAAGAGTTCTAACTTTTGAAGGCTACAAATAACCCCTTTATCAATTTGCCTCATTACATTGTCTGGATACACTGATATATTTATTTCTACATTAAAATTACATATAATGATCTGCTCATGCAGTTGTGACTAATGGAATAATGTGGCCTGCTTTTTGTCTCTTTAATTGCAGAAGCCAAGCTGTGTATTCTTTCTCTGTTCCTTTCAGTTGGCAGAGAAATTGAACACTTAGCAACAGTTTTGAGATCTGATATTCAATTTGTTACTTAACCTTGATGTTAAGTAGCTCTGCTAGCTGAACCTTCTGTCCTTAAGATTTAATTCAGCTCACTCGATTAATAGGGGTGTTTTTTCTTTAAATAAAATTTTATTCACTAACAATACTGTATACATTTCAGGAGCACAGCCTCACACCTCTGTAAACCTTACCTCAGCCACAACCCAAATTCTGTCTCCACTGTCAGACTGATCCCCTCTCTTCCCACTCCTCCAATAACCACATTTTCCATAAATTGTAATTTTGTGGATTTGTTAGTTCTTTTGCTGTTGGTTATCTATATTCCACATCCAAGAAACCATGGTACTTACGTTTTCTCATTTCAGTATTATTTTGAATTGTTGTTTTTCTTCTGTCTTTCTTGAATTGTTGTTTTTCTTCTATTTTAGAAGCAGTCATTTGACTGCTATCATTTTGAAATCATTTTTATGATGTAAATTGCACATTAATTAATGGTGTGAGGTAGGAAAAAGTTTGGCATATATAATTTAATTTAATATAATTTAATTCATCATCATGTTCAAATTCTACTTCAATTCTGTATATTCACAATCTATTTGTTATAATTTCTTAGTTTTTAGATTTTATAAACTAACCAATTGGATGACCTCATCTCATAATATTGATATTTCCTGATTGGCATGAAGACACTTTTCAAAAGAGTGAACTTTCCCAGTATATATCAAAAGCAAAACAGCAGTCATAGTCTTTGACTAAGTCAATAATCTACTCTTGGAACTTATGCACAGACATTTATATAAGACATATTTATGAGAATATGATTTATAATAGTGAAATATTACAAACAGCATCCATATTTAACAATGAAGGATTGGTTGATAGTACTTCCATATGCTATAATATAATGTAGGTGTTTAAAATTGTGTTAAATGAATGTTAATCAGTCTTTTCATTGATATGTACAAATAGCTTTTCCAGGCCCTGTATTGTGTGCTGAGAATATTTAGAGAAAACAGGGGGCTGCTGAAGACGAGAGCTTGAGAAGTAGGAGTTCTAGCCAGTCTACCTGGGAAAAGTGATAGAACTGGTCTACTTTGAAACCTTGTCTTTTAAGAAGTCCCCTCAATTCAGTAAGATAACACCATACCCCTCCTCTTCGAGGCCCTACCAGATAACACAATGGGCACAGTTTTCCACTTCTTGTGTTTCTCAGCTGAAGGAGAGAGTAGGGAAAGAGGTATTGAGGGTAGGCAGAAAAAAAGTGAAATCACAAGATTGTAATTGAGATTGCTTTGGGGGCAGAGAAAAGGGAATTAATTTAGACTTCTTCATTCTTAGAAGAGGAGACATTTGAAGGGCAAGAGGGGGTACGTTTCTTGACTATGTGCCAAACACTTTGTATATGTCTTACTTTTCCAAAAGAAATGAAAGTTCCCAAAGGTGAAATTACTTGTCCAGAGCCTTAGGCCTAGCAGCTAAGAAAGTGTCAGGGTTAGGATTCAGGTCTGGATTTGGCAGATCCCAAGACAGACTTCATATCACTTGAAGCAATAAGATTGTGAAATGTCTTTAACTGCAAGGTTTGAATTGGATGCAGATAACCATCATATATGTCTATGTTGGTAACTGGCATAGCCAGTGATTTGAGAAAAAACATACTAATAGCAAGGAAGTTAAGAATTGGAGAGAGGAGGGATCTAAAAGAGGAAGTTACTCTGGAGACTGTTGCAGTATTCTTGAGAATTGGGGAAGCTTGAGCTATGACTGTGAGGATGGGAAGGAGAAAGGTTTGAAGGGTATTTCAGAGGCATTTGGATATAGATGAGACAGAGGAGATAAAATTCAGAGCTTGAACGACAGAGTGCATATCAGAGCCTTACCTGAACTGGAAGGAAAGTCAAGCTGGTGGAGAAGACAGTAGGTCCTGGACATGCTGAGTTTGAGATTCTTGCTGCATTTGCAGAGCCACCGAATCATGGAGAGGCCACATGATAAAGATTCCGGAGTCCAGTTGTTCTTCATGGATCATCTTTGTGCTGAGGGATAGTTTTGCTGTGAGATGTACTTGTTTTCTTTTTGTTCTAAAACCTGAATTCAGATTATTCCTTGATTTAGGGACATCTGGAGAGGGTTGTCCAAATCCAAATTGGCCAGCTCATGATGGTATATTTTTATTTTCTCATTGATGAAAACCATTTAACTTACGGAGTTATCTAAATGATATTTTCAACTTATTTTTTAGTATGTCAAGCACCTGTCACATGCTGTATTCATAATAAAACATGCTGGGTATTTTAATATAGGCTATATTTTCTAGAGAGAGTCTCTCTTTTTCTTACCTATAATTCAGCCCTGTGTGGTAGTTTTTAGATCTTTTTTTGTTCATAATTATAATTTTTACTATTTTTGTTTCTAATAAAAATAATACATGTTCATTATAGGAAATAGAGAAAAATATAAAGCAGAAAATTAAAGTCACTTATCATCTCCTGTCTCAGAGAACTTATTCACCTTTTTGTTTATTGGTACAATCAGTGTTTAATTATAATAAGCATTTTTAGTTTGGGTTAATGATTCTATTGGATGGAAGGGTAAGTTTGTGTCTAGGAGACTTTTGTCAGTCCCCCTTTTTCTGGGATGCTTCTGGACTCTCATGACAGCCTGTCCTCCCCTTGCCCAGAGAGCTTCCCTCACGATGTACAGTACGGAGCTGCAGCAGACGGTGAGTGTGATGAGTGGCAGCACTGTGTCTCTCTTGACTTTGTCTTCTGAGCACCGAATGGTGTTTCAGTGGGTCTCTGTGAAGGACAGAACTATGCCAGTTTGCCCTCGCTCTGTGTTGGCCCTTTCCTGTGCTCTCATTGTGCCTCCATTTCCCCAATTCCTTATTGTGGAGCACATAAATTGCCATGCAGTGAAATAGTATAGTGTGATCTTCGTTTATTGCTAGTTGCCTTTTCAGAGTTAGGTGTTAGGTCTTTGGAATATTGCTTGCCTTGATGTGTGATGAATACTTTTAATCCTTTGGTCACCTTATTTTTTTTTTTTTTTACAAGTTAATTACTTTCTATTATGTTGATGGATTGTTTTTATGTTTTAGATGATTCCCTCTAAATATTGCAACACAGGGACTATTAGATAGAACTAACTGCCACCACCTTGAGTTTTTTCAGAACAGGCTTCTTATTAAAAAATATATAATTTCAGGGTTTGTGCAAGGCACTTTTTGCCATCACCAGTGCCTCAAGATGGAATTAGAAGATTAAAAAGATAAAGTGCTTCATTCATTTAATAAGTATCTACCATATTTATTTTCCTGGTTTTCCCTACACTTGCTGTTTCACTGTGAAAGAGGATAAAGCGATTCCTAGGCGTGCCTTAAAATCGCCTGCTATCATTTCACAAACAGCCGTGATACCCTGCAGCCAGCTGCAGTGCTGCAGTTTCTTGGAGTCCGGTCCCCTAACACTTGTCCTTGGGCAGCTCTCTAGACCCAGCACCTTTTGTGGTGTTGGTAAGAAAAAGAAGAGGAGAGGAGGGAGGTGGTTTTCTTTCTTTTTTTAAAGAGACTAGGTCTGGTCTTGCTGTGTTGCCCAGGGTAGTCTCGAACCTGCAGACTCAAGTGATTCCTAGCCTCAGCCTTCCATGTAGCTGGGATTCCAGGCACACGCCACTGCACCCAGTGGGAGGTGTTTTTCAAGCTTAGGGAAGAGCAAATTGATGACATTTAGAATATTTTAGGGGAAGAGGCATTACTGTTTAGAGAATTTGGAGTCAGTCAGACATGAGTTTGAGTTCTGACTTTCCACCTGATTATGGGATCTTGTGGAAATGACAGTAGCTTTGCAAACTTTCCTTTTCTCATCTATAATATCTGAGCAGTATAGAGCTCTACCTCTTAAGTGTGATTGTGAAAATTAAATGAGATAATTTAAGCAAGCATTTAGCAGAGCTCACTTAACAGTTAGCTTTGAATAAATACTAGTGCTTGTTAGAATAAGTATTATTATTAGGGCTCCTTACAGCATCCATTTTTGGCCTCATGTGACTATGAATTAGAAATGGGTCTGATTTCAGAACTTAGACCCCATTCAGCAGACAGCTCTGCGTTTCTGAATCCTTCACAGTTTATGAAGCACATTCGCATTTGTCATCTCATGAATCTTTATATCTTGAGAAATTGTGATTCCTATATGACCCTTTAGTTCCAGTTCTTTAGATGAAGAAGGAGGAATTGAATGGAGAACAATCATAAGCCACTGGACTAGGTTTGAGAAGAGGGTGATAAGAGAGTAATACATTCTAGAAGATTTCCACTCTTTCAGTTTTAACCCCTGACTGCCTGAAAAGGTCAAAACTCTTGCTATTGCGAGAGGTCTCTGCTAGACATGGAAACGATTATTCCCAAGCTGAAAAACTTGAATGGGTGTGTTGTGTTCATGCATGCGCGTGCATTATGTGCATACAGTGTGTGTGTGTCATTATGTAGGTGTTTCTTCTTATCACTTGCTTTATAACATAGAGACATAACTCCATTTAAAAAATCGCTGGGTCTAATATTAGTTGCTGGGTTGTAGGAGAGGTGGGATTTCTCTAAACCTGTTCTTTAAACTATTTGATAGACATCCTTATCTAGTTCTGATTGTTTTTTAACCTTAGAGTGATAGAATTATAGAATACTAGAGATAGAACCACATGATTGCTCATCTACTACTAGGAAACAAGTCAGAAAAAGGGCAGGAGGGAGTATGGAAGAAGCAGAGCAGACATGGTCTAAGTGCCTGTGATGTGTCCTGGTTGGTGTTTTGAAGTATTTGTGTGTCCATTCTGCAGATGAGTAGATTTTGGGGGGAGAATGTTCTCTGTTAGACACAGTGCCAGCCATTGTGTATGAAGTGGTCAACAAAGCAGACAGTTTCATGGCTGCCCTAATGGGACCCGAGAGGCTAGTAAGGAAAGGACGCTGATGTTGTGCATAAATAGATGCTGTGAAGATGACAGCTAGGTTATGTGTGAGGTAGGTAGGAAAGGGACTTCCTTATACAGGATTATCTGTGAAGGTTTCTCTGAAGAGCTGTTGTATGAGCTAAAGCTTGAATAATAGTAACAGCAATAATAATCCTGCAAGAGTCCTCTCCTAGCTAGATCCTGTTATCATTTTAGATGTGAGAAAATGAAAGAACAAAGATTGAATAATCTTCTTAAGGCCATACATTAAGAGTATGCAACAAGATTGAGGAAGAGCCTTCTACTTGCAGCAAATAGCACCCTCTATGGCCTTGAAGATGGGAGAAGCGAACAGGGCATATTCTCCCTCTCTCTCTCAGCACCAGGGAAGATGTGTTCTAAGGATGGAGGTGCTTGGATATTGGATGGATTTTCCTTTAGATGAAATCCCTAGGAATGATGGAAATGGGAAAGTTGACAGTGATTCTAGAGCTCAAGCTTTCAGCGAGGAAGGAGAATAACCAGAAAGTTGGATGGCAAAAATAAAAAAGAGGGGAAAGGATGGTGTATTTGGTAGTTTAGGCCTCAGAGGAACAGGGAGTTTTACAAAAAAAAGAAGAAATGGTTATTTACAAGTATCAGTGTCTACCCCACCTCCTAGCTTTGATGATCCAGAGGCTGAAAGGGAAAAAGCAAAACAGCCTTGGTCTTTAGAGAAAGCGGCAGCCTCAGTGACCAGTAGGTTCTACTTAGGCAAAGACATGGAAGGAATTTTTAAAAAGGGGAGAGGAGAGACTGGTTAGCTGATCAGTAGAATAGGGAGCGGACAGTTTGTGAGGAAGAGGAAAGGAATTGGGGATATGTAGAGCAGTGTGGATGTGGTGGTTACTGATAGAAGATAGGGACCCTTGACCTTCAGTGCAGGTGACAAAGTGATGGAAGTAAGCCTACTACTGAATGAAATTAACTTCCCTGTCTCTGAGAAGATAAGCCCTTGAAGGTTCCAGGGCTGCAGGCCAAAATGCTTCCTCAGAGGGTGTGACAGCTCCGGAACAGCCAGCCCACGTCTCAAGGAGTGATTTGGCAATTTTCAGATGACTGATGCCAAGGTCCAATGGTGGGTCACACTGAATAAGTAGCAAAGCAAGTTTGCCCTCCACTCCAATTTGTCCATGTTAGTTACAATGTTCACTCACCTTACTCCTGCCAGAGCTGGAGCCATTAGATCACTAGAAAATGAATTTTAAAGAAAAAATAAAAACCTTAAAACTAGACAGTGCTTCTACTTTGGTACTGTTCTAGCTCGTATGGAGATCCGTGCAGAGGCACTGGGGGTGAAGGTGCTGCCACGGGCCCTGGAGCACAGTTGCCCTGGCCCAGCAGGGTCTGCGTGGCCATGACTGTGTGCTTTACCCTCGTGCATGTGCTCTGTCCACAGGGTCACGTCGGCACAACAGCAACCAAGAAGATTGACGTCTACCTCCCCCTACACTCAAGCCAGGACAGACTGCTGCCAATGACTGTGGTGACCATGGCCAGCGCCAGGGTGCAGGACCTGATTGGCCTCATCTGTTGGCAGTACACAAGCGAAGGACGGGAGCCGAAGCTCAAGTAATCCTTCCCCCTTTGGCTTGGTGGCTATTTCCTTGCCTCTTGTGCTGTGTTCTGGGTCTGATCAGTCTCTCTGGTGGTGACCTAGGAACCATTTATCCCCATCGATCAGGCCAGGTTGCTCACCAGACCTTGGACCTCTGCACCTCAGCTGGATCTCAGAGATTTTACTTGCAGTATGGACTGTGATGAGTTGGGGGATTCAGACTTGGGGACATTCTTCTAGCAGTTACCAAACCCTTTATTCATGTTTGCTGATAAAAGCAGAGTCTGGTTGTTTGAGAGGTTTGTGAGGAGGGAGATGTTTGTGGAGATCCTACCATGAGCCCCCGGGCACTAGGCTGCTCACTGCAACCCTGATCACCTTGTTTGGTTCTCCACCATCTCTCTGGGGGTGGGCATTCAGATCCTTTCTCTGCATGGAGAATCTGACTTGCTGAAGGTTCCTTCAGTGGGAGATGGCAGTCGAGATTGGCTTCCAGTCAGTACGACATTGAAGTTTTTACATTCTTTCCCTTAGGTCTGCATGACAGTTTTCTTTCTGTCATCAGTGACTCGACTTTTCCCTCAAAAACGAGGCTCTATCCTCCATTAAATAATTATATTAAAAACAACACTTAAAAATAGAGTTCCTCTGTCTGTATACTGGTTCTCCCATCCTTGAATTTCTTCTCTAGCAGGCATCCTCTTTCAGTTTACGTGCTTTTCCTAGGGCTAGGGTTTGAAATACAGCAACATACAGTGGACAATTTGATTTTGGGAATGAATTCTCATGGAGACGACGACCTCTCCCATTTTCAGAGTTAGCATGGTCCAGTCAGCTGTCAGGTTCCCAGCCCTTCCCCTCCCCTGCCCCCTTTAGGTACATTAAATTTGCACATAAAATTATTCTTTCAAGTTCTTATTGACATAGCTCTCCACTTTGCCTGAATAAATTGTGGATATAAAGATAATCTTTATTGCTCCTGTGGTAATGAAAACCTTTTCAACCAAGATACCACCTAGGCTCAGAAATGGGTTGAGTCAGCAGCTCTGCTCAAGGCTGAGCTATGGTGTTGTCCCTTTCCAGCAGAAGTAGAAGCAAGAAAACAGGAAAAGGAGTCACCGTACTCATGGGTTTATTATATATTTTGTCTGAGTTAACCCATAAACTGTACTTAGTACAGGCACTGGAGCCAAAATGGTAAAGGAAGTTGCCCAGGGTCACGCAGCAACTAAGTTCCAAAGAGGAAGTGAGCTGTGCATGTTTATAGATGGAGACTCAAGCCAAGAGAGACTAAGTAGCTTCCCTGAATCCAGCAGCAAATAGCAGAGTTTTTTTTTTTTTTTTCTTTTGAGACGAGGTCTCACTATTTTTGCCTGTGGAACCACAGGCTCATGTTGCCCAGGGTACCACAGACTCAAGCAGTCCCCAGCCTCAGCTTCCCAGGTAGTTGGGATTACAGGCGCGCACCACCACGCCCAGCTATTTTTTTAGGACTAGGTCTCGCTGCGTGCCCCCGGCGGAACTCGAACCGCGATCTCTGGCCCCTGCCTTGGCTTCCTAGGCTGCCACTTACAGGTACGCACCACTATGCCGGGCCAAATAGCAGTGTTGTATTTGATTCAGTGTTCTCTTGACTCCAGTATCAAAAGATCATTTACTGTCAGTCACCACCTTTTTTACCAGGAAAGTCTCAGTATCAAGAAGCTGTGAAGCTCGCAGGGTGGGGCTAGGGGGAGCCAACCAAAAATCTTAGTTTTACTTGAAGGTTTAAATTTTATCGCTGGGAGTAAATTATGCTGGTGATTTTCTGTGAAGTGACAGATCTACTTCCTTCTTTTAAAAAGCAACATGGTTACCACATACCCAAGTTTGTGTAGCCATAGCTTGTGCTCTTCTAGGAGAAAAGGGCATTTTCCGAAAAAGGCCAACAGTCCAGTTCACACAGATGCTTATTCTTAAGGCAGTAGTCACACCTAAGTACACAGGACATGTGCCTGCAGCGTGTGCCCGTTTCTTTGGTGCTCGCTTGTCCTCAAGGATCGGAGGAGATCTGTATATTTGATCTTTTCTAGGAGACTGGCCCTGCAGAAGAGCTCTCTGTTCCCATGAGGCCAGATTGCTCGAGGTGTGGGAGAGCCGAACCCCAGTTTCAGTCTGGTTGTCGAGAAAGTCAATTACAGAGAATATTACTCGCTTAGACTGGGGCCTTGAATACTGGCAGCCCTTGGCCCCAGAGGAAGAATGGAGAGTTTGACTGCGATTATTGGCTTCCTTTCTCTTATTCTTGAGCAGGGTCGGAGTGTGATATTTGATTTCCTGGTTATTTTTGATGCTCTGACTTTAGGTTCAACATTTGGAAGGAACTTAACTGGTATTATTTCAACATCTGTGTAGAATTTTTAAATCTATACTTTGTTTATTAAATTTTGATTAGAAAATGATAAGAAAATTAATTAGAAATGGAAAAGAATTTTTGCATAGAAAGTTATATTTTGGGGACTTATTTATTATACAATGATTTTTAAAAAAATAAATATTCCATTGATTCCGAAAAACATTACTTTTTATAAGTTACAGACTTCTATATATTATTAAATCAAAATCTTTAATTGCCATTATGTTCTTAAGTTTTCCATTTGATCAATGGGTGATTTGAAAAGAGAATTCAAGGTTCCATTTTCTTGTGTGTATTTCTAGAGATTTCACCAGATTGCATATAAAATGCAATCCAATGTATTTCTTTGCTCAAAAAAACACTTCTGCTTGTTGTGTTGTGATTTGTGCCCTTTCTTCCCCCCAATATAGTGACTTCTGTTGGACCCTATATAGTGTGTCCTGCCCTTTGCTATACTTTATTTTGGTGGTATAAGCTCTCCACCCCCGGCCTGCCCATGTTTTTATTTGCCCTTGTCTGAAATATCTTCCTTAAAGTCTTCTGCCTTTGCTTTTTTGTTTTAGATAGGTTGTTTTGTGATTTTTTTTCCCCTCTTTTTGACCAGATCTAAGTCAATATCTTTTCTTAAGGAAGTTTATCTTAATCACATCTATTGTAACTAATGAATAAAATGGCTTCATGTTAGTCAACTTGTTTTAAGCTTTGTTTTTTGTTTTGTCTTGGTTTTCTTTTCTATCTTGATTTTTAATTATGAGGCACGTGATATGTAAGACTAAAAAAATTAGAAGACTTTTAGACTAGTTTCAGGTTTATAGGAAAATTGCATCGCAAGTGCAGGGTTTCCACGCATGTCCTTTTTGCCCCTCATTTCCTGCTGTTGGTGCCATTTTGCACTTGTGTGGTAATTTGTTTTGTTGTAAGTTCCACAACATGTACTACGTAGAATGACTTCATCACCCTCAAATGCCCTTTGCTGCGTCTAGTTACCGCTTTCCTCTGTTAATGGCTCATCTTCTTACTATCTCTATACTTCTGCATTTTCCAGACTATAGCCACTAGAATCATATGACAGTCTTTTCAGTCAGGCCTTTTCTACTTAGTTATATGTGTTTAAAGTTCTTTCATGTTATATCATGACTTGATGGCTCTTTTTTTTTTTTTTTCTTTAATATTGCTGGACACTGTTCCCTTGCGTTATCACTCATGGATCCACCAGTTTCTCCACTCGCCTGGTGAAGGGCAGCTTGGTTGATTTCAGTCTGGGGCAGTTATGAGTAAAGCATTGGTGAACATTCGTGTTAAAGCTTTTGTGTGGACATAAGTTTTCATTTCATCTGGGGAAGTAACTGCCAGGACACTCGCTAGGTTTGGATGGGCAGCCTACGCTTAGCTCTCTTAAGAAGCTGCCAAATAGTGGCCCCATTTGGCATTGCCATTGGCAATGCATGCAAGTTCCTCTTGTCCACGTTCTTGCCACATTTGGTTTTCTAAGTGTTTTGGATTTTAGCTACTCTGGTGCTGTGCAGTGATAGCTCATTTGCAATTTTCATTTGCAATTCCCTAATGGCAAGACGGTGACCATTCTTCCTTTGCATATATGTCATCTGTTTTTTTGTTTTATTTTTTGGTGAGCTCTCTGCTCAGATCTTTTATTTATTTTGAAAATCAGATTATTTTCTTATTGTTAAAAGTTCTTCATGTATTTATCAAATATATGTTTTGTCAAGATTTTCTCCCAATCCGTGGCTCCTCTATTTAATGTCTTAGTAACACCTTTTGTTACTAAGAATAAAAGATTTTAGTGTTAATGAGCTCCAGCTTACCAATTTCTTCCTTTGTGTGTTATGCTTTTGGTACTGCATCTAGAAAGTCATCAGTAAACCCATGATTACCTTGATTTTCTTCCCTGTAATCTAGATACTTTCTTTTTTTCTACTTTACACTTTGGTCTATGATCCACTTTGAGTTAATTTTTGTGAAAGGTTTAAGTCCTGTATCTAGGTTACCTTACTTTTTGCATGTGGATATCTAATTGCTTCAGCACTGTTAGTTGAAAAGACTATTCTTTCTTCAGTGAATTGTCTTTGCTCCTTTGTCAGGAATCAACTGACTGACTGAGTGTGTTTCTCACTTAGTGCGATTTTAAAAGCATTCCTTAATTTATTTTTCTGTGGGAAATTCAAGAGTGAAAGTATCTCTTGTGTAACACCCATCTGTAAAAGAGAAAAATAAAGTTCAATGAACAGTAACCTGGAAATGAATAATGAGCAGTAATCTAGAAATGGGAGAAGAAATGGGAGAAGAAAAATGAGCAGTGACCTAGAAATGGGAGAAGAGTAAACAGAGGTAGGCATGGGAATAGCAAAAAATAAAGGGAAGAGATTCAAATGACAAGATGGTCAGAAAACATATCACTCAAGTATTTGTGCTGTGCTGTGATAATAGACGGATGCCCTTGTGAATTTACGAAAGTATATAAGAATGTTTCACCTTGTTCCATGTTTTCTGAACATCCTGCAATTTGAATTCTTTTCCCTTTATGTTTTTACTATCTACATGCCCACCTCTGTTTACTCTTTTCCCATTTCTAGGTTGCTGCTACTAGTATTTACCTTAGAGCCATCACTGAGAACCATTACCCCAAATAACACAGCCTAAGAGGCCCTTCCCACTCTGACCTCCAACTGGGTACCCATCCTGACACATCACACTTTTCACTAGCAGCTTCTTGACACTAACATATTATCTGCTTTTGCCTTTTCCTTAATCTGAAGTGCTTTTCCCACTCATCTTTACTCTTTTCTCGAGAAATCTGCTTAATCTCAGAGGCTTAAATCCTTTGTTGTTCCTTCACTCAGCAAGTACCAATCACGTTCCTGGCCCTAGACATTGAGAAAAAAATGGAGAATAAATGAAATGTGGTTGTTGCAACTCAAAAATTTACAGTTTGGTTGAGAAGAAGAAATTATCAAATCTAATAGCACTTTGTGACTGGTTCATTTCCTTTATTATTTGTATTCATTCATGCAGTCAGTAAGTATCTGTTGAGTGTTTGCTATATACCATATATTTTGCTGGGTACATAGTGGTGAGTGGAACTAGAGTCTCTGTCATGAATTCCACAGTTCAATGAGGGAAATGAGAAAATGATTCACGTAATTGAGCCAAATAATGTTTGGCTTTAAGACTGAGTTGAGTTCTCTGAAAGAAAAGGGAGACATGTTATATGAGTCTAGACTGGGAATCAGGGTAGAGATTTCCTGAAGAAGCAGAGGCTTTGGCAGGGGAGGCCTCCCGGCAGATGGAACTACATGGCAGTGGCAGGAAGCAGCAAGTTGGGGTGAAGAAACCAAGAAGGCCATGGTGATGGGAACACCAAGAAAGGGGGCGAGAGTCAAGTGGGAATGGACTGAACGGTCCTCAGGGGCCATGGTGGAGGTTGAGAGATGTAGGCAGACTCTGGAAGTGCTAAGAGGTAAAATCCACAGGAGGTGGTGATGAATTTGATGTCAAAGTATGCGAGAGGACAGTTACCCAGGTGACTGCCTAGATTTCTGACTTGCGTAGCTTGATGTTAAGAGACCCTTTGCTGAGCACTTCAAGTCTGGGTTTTGTTTGGTTTTTGGTGAGTGAGGATGGTGAGAAGCAGCATGAGTTTTGTCTTCTACCTATTAAATTTGGGATGGCCTTGCTATATCAGGAGAAGGTCCCAAGGAATCATTTACATTTGCTTGTTTGAAGTCTAGAGAAGAGAAATAGGAGCTAAAAAATTGTGAATTGGGGGGGGG
>PVHY01004377.1:0-21522 GCA_004024945.1 Uropsilus gracilis | reverse complement strand
ATTGGCTTGTATTCCCCAGTCCATAACACAGTGCTTAAAACATAGCAGATGCTCAATAAATAATTTGTGGAATGGATGAGAGAACAAAGGAGCATTCAATGGTCTGGACTAAAATTCTCCAGCTTTGCCCTGCCAGAATACCCTTCTTAAGTGTTCATAAAGACAGGCTTTGGCTGTACACAAATGTTTGCTTATTAAAAATCACTGAATTTGATGTTCTCAACTTAGAGACACATTTGTCTAGGTGATCAATGAAGGTTTGAGAAGAGTTGTTACAAATACTTTGTTCTTTGAACAGGACAGAAATGTTGCCCATTTTTAACATTTCCCAAGTGGCAGAGTCACCATCTGTTAAGCAATGAATTGATAGAGACACACCTATTATGTGTTATGCACCATGCTAGTTAAACACTTTAGGGTTTTATTCCTTATACAGCTCTATAAATCATACATAGATTTTATCATTTTTCCTGGAGAGAAACTGAGGATGAGGAAGTAACTTAACAAGATCATATATTTAGCAAGTGACAGCCAGGATTTAAACCTTATCATAACTACTTTGTTATATAAAGAAATAAATGAGATTAGGATTCTCATGATGATGGCACCAGAAAAGTTTACTTGAGCCTTTTCTTCATCCCTGCCCCCCTCACTCCCTTCATTTCCTACTTCCCTTCCTTTTATTCCTATGATCATTCATTAGCAGTCATTTGCATAAATAATGTCTACTATCCCAGGCACTATGCAAGACACTGGCTATTCAAACAGTCATAAAATAAAGGTTATGACCTCAAGATTCAGACTAGTAGATGAGATAGAGACCAGTTACACCATTTCACCTCCACTGTCATTGAGACTAGCAGTAATAGTGATCTTGCTGAATGCTGTAGGCAGTAGAGAAAAGTTTTTCTAATTCTACCTGAAGGTAGAGGCCTGAGTTGAGCAGGAGTGGGAGGGATGTCAGGAAAAGCTTTCAGGTAGAATGGATACTTGAACTAAATTTCAAAAAATGATTAGATAGACTAGGAGCAGAGGGAGTCTGTGGGCTCGGGACCTGGATGAACAGTGAGGGAAACTGGCATGTGACTTGCTCAAGGTACTGCAAACAGGTGATATGATTGGATCCTAAGCTGCATGTCCAAAGGCATAGGTTGGGTTGAAAAGCAACTTTATGGAAGCCATGTTTTTAACAGATTCAATGTGTTTATACTAATGCAAGATTTTAAGCAGGGTGGGTAGCTATATCACATTTGTGTTTCCGAAATAATCCCTCTGAGGTGGAGTGTTTACAGGGAGAATTTATAATAGACTCTATTAGTTTCTAAAATATAGGCTCCACTAGGTGAACTTGTTGGAAGAGTCTCTCGATTTTGAATATTACAAAGGAGGACTTTCCCAGATATACCAAAAGTGATGGAACAAGCAATCCAGGATGTTAAAATCGCTGTTATAAAATTGCTTTTTGTTCAAGGTAACAGAAGAAAACAAACTTGAAGAGGAAAGAAGTGGGATTATTTTTTTTAAATGACGCTTCTAGAGGTGAAAAGTGTAGTATTTGAAATGAAAATCACATTAATGAGATTAATAGATTAGACACTGCAAAAGAAGAAATTGATGAACTTGAAAACACAGCAATAGAAACGATGCTAAAAAGGAGCTCAGAAGAACAATATGAATGTCTTTTCTTCCACTTTCAAGTAAGTGGAAATTTTCAAATTAATTTGGATTGAACTGTTACTGTGTAAGGTTGCTGTGTTGGACAAACCCTGTGTGTTATATATGAGTTTTGCTTTCCTTTTGTGAGAGTTTTGTTAGAGGAAAGGAAATGTTTTAGCAGTCTTAAAACATCTTTTCTCCAGTTTCAAAGACAAACTTCTGAGCTGCCATCTGCAGAATGTTTCTTTCTCTTGCTAGTACCTGACAGACTTAATATTGATTCTGTCATCAAAATAAATAGCAAAGCCCATGTAGTGAGTGTTTTGGACATTTTAGAATCTTGTGCTTTTTAATTTTTCATTAAAAAATAAAGCCAGTAAGCATTTATCTTTCTGGTCATTATACTTAAGCATGTTTTGCACTTTCCAAAGAGAAGAGAGAATTTTTATGAGTATTAAATTGATCATGTCAGATCACAATTGGGATGCTTCCTGGAATCTTCCTGAATTTTTGTATATGAATTAAATACCACTGTGTGGCCTATAAGCTTCTTTCTTGTCCTAAAACCGTAGTGGACTTTGAACATGAAGTGAATATTGGTCAACAATTCAATGAAATAATTTTTTCTAATGAAAACCTTTAGCTTTATTCAGTGAAGTATAAATGCATGCATTTCAATTAACTGGACTCATTAAAGGTTTGGAGACAGATATATAGATAATATCTTCCCACAAGTTATCTCTTTTGGGCAGCAAACCCAATTTTGCAACCATTTCATGCCCAGACTTCTGATCCTTTCCAAGCTTCATGGTCCCTCAAAGGGACTGCTTCTTTCATGCCAACCCAACAGTAAGCCTTTTCCTGCGGTTCCGGTTGTTCATTAGCCTTCTGATCATCCCTCTCTGGTGGTGATTCAGAAATAGGACTTTCACATTTCTGTCTTACGGTTCTTTTAGATAGTGAGGTCGTTGCATCTGCTTTTGTGCAAATTGAAACTTAGGAGCTGTGGAAGTAACCTTAGCAAAATGAGGATCCTTCATGCCAGGCACTGTGCGATGAATTAAGTCATGTAGTTCTGCAAGACCCTTTTGGAGTAGGTAGGTCATTTCCTCCAGAATGCCAGAATGTAGTAGAGAAAATAACCATTTAAGAATCAGGGCTCGTGGTTAAGGCAGTGCTCAGCGTCACTGGGACAAGCGTGTAGTGTGTAGTAGGGTGAGGGACTTCCTGCTCCACTTTGTGCTATTCTGTCTTTGAAAGTTGTTTGCAGTGAACATGTATGGCCCTTATCAAAGCATAATGTTTTCTAAAGAAAACAAAATGGAAGCTATTCAGTGCTCACCATAGGTCATTTAAAATATATAGAAATTTAGAAAGAAAAACATGTTCGTTAAAATATAAACGTAATATTTGTAGACTTTTGGTACCTTTTCTCCTAACCTCTTCATATATAATTGAACATTTTTTACATAATCATAATCAATTCTCAGTATTTCTTTATAAAGAAGAATGCCAGTATTCATATCCTGATAAACTGTAAAAAATGCCTCTTTCATCCTAAGCTCTTCCTGGGTCTTCTCTCCCCTTGTCTTGATTTGGAATCTCTGACACATGCCTTGAGAGCCCCGTTTGGTTAACAGATATCAACGTGACAAGCAAGGAATAGAAAAGCTTATTATTTCTCCTCTTCTCGTTAACACACACATCATTAATTATACCCTTTATGTTTTTTTCATGGGTAGAGTGATTCCCTCTACACATTCATATATTCATTCATTCAACTAACACTTGGTAAGTACCTTCTAAATGTCAGTCATTTTACTCTTCAGTTAGGATGCAGAGACAATAAAAGAATTCCTTCTCTTCGGGATGAATAAGGAAATGAGCGATGTCATACGTTAGTGCAGAAATAATAACGAAGTTCTGTAAAACCATGAAGAGAATCACTTGGATCCTCCCACTTACCTAAATGGTTTGCCTAAATAATTCAAAAAAGGTGGGGGAGCTCAGGGAGATTTGATCACATAGCTGGTCTGTAGCTGAGTTAGCATTCAAACCAGATCTGATGGCACATTCCCTCTTCGTTCCTCTGAACTATGTTATAAGGAGGCACCTTTGTTATCATTTTGTAAGCAAATGTCTATATTTGGGATATTCCTGAGTCAGAGCCTGCCATTTTTTTCCTTCTCCAGTTTTTTTTCAAAATACCACCAATTTCTGATTTGATCGAAGAGTAATAATGAGCTTTGCTGCTCTTTAACTGATAACTCATTGACGTGTTATGCTTTTCTGGATAACTATTTCCCTTCTATAAAACTGAGAAAGTTGAAATAAACCTTATCACCTCTCTAGTTTTTTATAAATAGTGTGTTGTGGCTTCCTCCTCCTTTTCAAAGTATGTAACATTTCCATGGGAACATAGTTTTCCAAGTGGCACACTGGGGCGGAGGCAGGGGCCCAAGCAAGAGTGAAAGTACATGACTGCCTGAGTTTGACTCTCAGCTCAGTCACTTACCTGCTGTTTAATCTTGAGCAAACCAGTTAACCTCACTGAGCCTGACTTTTGTAAGACAAGAATGATAAGAAATGGCTCGCAGAGTTGATGTGAAGGTTCTGTGAGCTTATGTGTCTAAACCACCTGGTACAGTGTCCAGCACATGGCATACAAAGGTCACCAGTGATGCTGATGGTTACTGTGCTGGTGTTGATGTGGAATCCTGGGAGCAGATTTAGAAATCAGGCACCACAGCCTTTTGTTAACCGGTTCCTTCATAAAGGCACAAAGGAACGCATAGAATATGGAATTCAGTGATTTTTTTCCTCCCTCAGATGTCCAATTAAGGGGCTGTAGAGGTGGGAGCTCTCCTTGCTGCTAAACTTTTCTAGTGACCCAGAAAAGACGTCATTAGTCTTGTGTAATGTAGGGTGAGTCATTCATTCTTTTCCTTGCTGTGTTCCTGGTGTTCAGACTAAAACAAAGGGTGGGCACTTTGCAAATGTTTTTTGAATGAATACGTGATAATCACACTCTGTATTTAAGAACTGCAGAAGATAATAACACTTGGAGTGAGTGCTTTGGCTCTTGGACCTTGGCCTGTGACATTTGTTGAGTTTATTTTGAGGGGATTTGGTGCCTCCCATGACAATCAGAGAAGTCTTCTGATACCAATGTCTGGCTTTCTGCTTTGATCAATAGGCTTATTATTTGCCCTTGAAACCTCTGTGGTGCTGGGGAATCACAGAGATTCCTCAGGATGATTTACACTGTAATAAATAATCTGTGCTGTCCACTGCTTGCTTCATCAGTGTCTGCCCTGTTCATAAAACCCTGGCGGCGCCGTGGCCCCGAGGCTGGAGCACAGTGGCCTTTAAGTTCCGTTACAGATGTGTGCGTTTAGAGCATCTTTCTCCATTTCAGTGTTGCTCTGCTGCTCGAGTATGTGTCCTCAGTGTATCTTTAAAGACTATGCATCTAGAAATTATTTCCTCTCTGACTTTATTGTAGTTCCTGTACCATTTTCTAAAAACTCTGTTACATATTACACAGATTATCTCCTAATCTTTACAGTAACTTCTGAATTTGGACATTGTACTCTTTATGGAAGTGGGAACTGAAACTCAAACAGGCAGCACTTAATCTCTGAAATCTCCTCACCCAGTAGCAATAGAGCTGAGTCATGAACTTCAGTCTTTCTGGACACAAAAGTTCTTAGTTGCTATACCATGACATTTTCCTCATCTGAAGTATCTTCTGCTTCTGCAAGCATTTTGCATTTATGTCAGTAACGTTTTGCAAAGATCAGTAAGTTTCCCATACTATTCAGAGATGAATTTTAGTAGCATTGCAAATATGAAATTTATAGTGACAAACATAGCCAGATTACTTTCTTGTTATCCATCCATTTAGCAAATTTACAGCTTCCATTAATTTTAATCTGTCCTTATTACCTGTTTTATATAATAAATACCTCTTAGTCATGACAGACTGAGTATAGATCACCTGAAGTAGGCTCTCTCCCGGTAAGCAGAGTTGCAGCTAAAGATTTGTGAATTAATTGGGAAAATTGCAAATCAGGTAGTCAGCGAAATAATTCATTGTCACATCCAATCAATAAACTTTGTAAATCAACTCATTTAATTCAAAAAATGATCTATATAGATCAAGCAACCAATTAAACAATTAGCATACACTTTGCAATCAATTAATTTAAGCATCAATCATATAATTAAAACTCCAAATTTAAGCTGCAGAATTGAGAGTCCTGGGGCCTGTGAACTGTTAGGTTCATGCTGCTGAAGCTCACATGCTTCTTCCTGCCCAGATCTGCAGCTGCCGGATTCAGCTGGGAAGTCGTGACTCTGAAAGTGTTGATGTTGATTTCAGTTTTAAATTGTCTTTATGTTGGTATGATCCCCTACCCTTTTCCGCAAAGTGGCCTTTTGCTTCCCCCAAAGAAGGAGGCATGCTGGGCCTTGATTCTAAACTGGACAAGTCTGGAATCTGGGAGGATGGGCTGGGCAATCTGGAGAATAGAGGAAAGTCCAGGAGGAGTTGACAGGGCCGGTGTCTGTCAGGAGAAATCGGGTCATTTGCTTTACTGTCTCCTGTGCCTCTGTGTTCGGGACCAGCCAAGTGAGTTGAATAGTCTGCACAGAAGGGAAAACCGGGTGGGTTATCTTGGGTATCTTTGGGTAACTTCTCTGGGCTGGATAGAGCAGAGTATGTTTTCTTAGCTCTGACAATACATCAAAGGGCTCTGATTATCCCCAAGTATCTTTTTCCTTGTCTATAGTTTTGATATTTGAATCACATTTTTAAATGACAAGCAGAGCAATACATTACCCCCTTCTGTACTGTGGGCTCCCTGAGGCTAATAATGAATTTCCCGTTTGACCTTAGAGTCAGTTCTTTGTCTTATCTACAGTAGTTGCTCCGCAAAGACTTGTTGCAAGAGGCGTAGTATAAAAGTTTCACGTTGCTTTTCTTCCCCTTTGCATCGCTGTGGTTTCCTTCATCCAACGAAGTGGGATCTGGGGCATCTGACTGTATCCCCAGGCTTTAGGGTGAAGAACCACAGTGCTCCAATTTGGTTGCCTCCTTATTCCTTCCTCACCCTGGTATTCACTTGCCTTTTTCATCTTCCTTTCAGTGACAACGTCAGTGCCTACTGCCTGCATATTGCTGAGGATGACGGGGAGGTTGACACGGATTTCCCGCCGCTGGATTCCAATGAGCCCATTCATAAGTTCGGCTTTAGCACTTTGGCTCTGGTTGAAAAGTATTCATCTCCTGGTCTGACATCCAAAGAGTCGCTTTTTGTTCGAATGTGAGTATCTCATATCTCATCTCCACCTTCTAGTATTTTGGGTTTGATTTTGGTCTTGTTCATCAAATGAGAATGTTATTTGCTATTTGGAAAGTCCACATATAATGATTATCTCCAGAGAGATGTTGGGGACGGACAATATTTGTATTGCATCAGATACCTCTGCAGCTAGATTACGTAGAGACTGTTGATAGTGAGCCGAACTCTGAGCATCTTGTCCATAAACCAGACCTCCAGACAGACTGGGACACTCCGGAGCCTTTGAAGCAAAACTTCTGCATTTCCCCCTTTGTCTCCAAGGACTCCACATGAAATGAAAACATGCATTGCAGACACCTCTCTTATGACTTAAAATGCTCCCTTTTTTCTCCCAACTTTATTCAGATCAAATTTGATTTTTCCTGTCAGTTGCCTTCTTTTAAAGTGAGCAGGGATTATGAATCTTCCCTGTGCCTTCAGCAGTTTGGTAGAGCCTGTAAACACCTTTTCAGAACTGTTTAAATGCAGACTATGAAATTCATAGGTGTACAAAAGAATTTCATTATATTTAAATATGTATCAAATTACTAACTTTGTAATTTAGTAATGAGTAAAGCTCCATTGTTACATTAATAACAAGATCAGATGTCAGGTCTAACAGTTACTTCTAAAGTCTATTTTCAAAGCAGCAGTGAGTATAAATGCTACCTGAGCAGTCTGCAAGGGCATATTAGCCAAGGTTTCTGCTCCTCAGCTGCCCTTACTGCTAATACTACTGTGACTTGCTGACTGCGTTTAGAATTTAAGAAATGCTCATTTTCAGTTCAGAGTTAGTGAAAATAAAAATATAATTCCTGTCCATCGAAGTCCACAGAGATTGTCTGTTTTACCCAATCTCCGTTATCAGTGGGAAACCTGCAGCATTTCCTAAGCAGAGAGATGCTTTTCTGAGCGAGGCCAGGCCATCCTTGCCTGGCCTCTCCTGGGAACAATAGCGGTCCCTCTGGCACCCCCTGCTGTTAGTAACCAGCAAAGTCACTATCCAAAGAGGGAGTGCTTCACAGCACTTTCCCCCTCTGTCTCTTTAAAATATATTGCCTTTGTCTCAGATTTTCACTAAAAATAGAATTAGGCTACCCATGATATGTGAGTATTTTGGATCTTTCTATCTTTGAGCAGGGAAAGAATACTGGAGTGCCTGTAGATGAGCTGAGGAGTGACTCTTAGTTTTTGTAATTGCCATTTCATCCCTGCTGTGAAGTCGGTTTGTGTGAATAGCATCTTGCAGACACACCGAATCAACAACTCTGGAGAACATTTGAAGTAATTTCAAAGTTATCCAGTGATTCTTCCATCCTAATAACTGTTTTCATTTGTTGGATAACCCTATGTGATATATATTACATAGTCTCGCTTACAAACTGTATTCTTTTTGCTTCTCATTATAATACATATATTTTGATATCTAGTCTTAATCCCAGAATGTACATTTGTTATATGCCAAGGATCTAAACAGAGACTAGGACTCTCAGTGCTCATGCTAGTGGGGAAACAGTGTTAAATCACTACAATGCAACAAGAATAAAATGGAAACCTATGTAGGGTGCCATGCAAGCCTATCACAGGCTGTCTAGATTGTTTCCTTGTCTTGCTTTTAATAAATGATCCTCTCACAGTCCTTCTCCCCATATCCCTTTTACTTCTCTTGAAACTTTCTTAGGATAATTTCCTGTGAGTTATTGATCAGATTAGAAACACCTGTGGGCTCTTGTTTTGTATTGCCATGTAGCCCCTGGAAAGGTGTACCACTGCAGTGCTACCAATGGAATCCCTGCTTTTTATCAGCTTTACGGTCACAGGGTGTCATTAGAAGTCTGTTTTACGGCTGGGCATGGTGGCACGTGCCTGTAAGCTTCAGCCTATGAAGTGACTGGGACCAGGGATTGCAGTTCGAGTCCCGCTCGGGGCAACATAGCAAGACCTAGTCCCAAAAAATAGCTGGGCATGTTGGTGCATGCCTGTAATCCTAGCTACCTGGGAAGCTGAGGCTGGGGATGGCTTGAGTCTGTGGTACCCCGGGCAACGTGAGTCTGCAGTTCCACAGGCAAAAATAGCGAGACTTAGTCTCAAAAAAAAAAAAAAAAAAGTCTGTTTTACTTTAAAAGATGTATATAGTAGCTCTGTGTATTACTGTTATGATGTGGTAAATGTGGTCACTAGTTTCTACTTACATTTTTACTGTTTGTGAATAAGTAACTAGAACAATTGTGTTCTTGTTTCTTTTGGCTTTGGGTTTTTTTGAGACTAGGCCTTGCTATTTTTGCCTGAACTGCAGGCTCACATTGCCCCCAGGGTACCACAGCCTCAAGCAATCCCCAGCCTCAGCTTCCCAGGTAGTTGAGATTACAGGCGCGCCACCACGCCCAGCTATTTTTTTGGGACTAGGTCTCACAACATTGCCCCGAGCAGCCCTCAAACCGCAATCCCTGGTCCCCGCCACAGCTTCCTAGGCTGCTGCTTACAGGCATGTACCACCATACCCGGCACTAATTGTGTTCTTGTTAGCACATATTTTTTTCTACATAAATCTTTTTTTTTTTTAAAGACTAGGTCTCGCTGTTTTTGCCTGTGGAACCACAGGCTCTCATTGCCCGGGGTACCACAGACTCAAGCCATCCCCCCAGCCTCAGCCTCCCAGGTAGCAGGGATGACAGGCGCGCGCCACCACACCCAGCTATTTTTTTGGAACTAGGTCTCGCTACGGGCCCCAGTCGGGACTCGAACCACGATCCCTTGCCCTGGGCGCTTCATAGGCTGAAGCTTACAGGCATGAGCCACCGTGCCCGGCCCTCTACATAAATCTTAACATACAAACACAGCAGTCTTTTGAACCAAAATTCCTTTTTAATATAAGCATTTTTTTAAAGAAGAACATTAAAAATATTTTGCTTGGAACTATTTTTTCTTTCATTTATATACACATACAAGCCAAACTAGGAGGTATGAAAGGTTTTCTGTTGAACTGTTACTCTTGTCAATCTATATTTTTGTTTCTTCATTTATTTATTTTTTGGTTTGTTTTTATTATTTACATATTCATATATACATATTTTTTTACATCGTTGTATTCCCTAGGATTCTCCCACCACCGTATTGTTTGTGAAACGTCATCTTGCTCTTTTGTATATAGCATTTTTCAATCAATGATTTGCAATAGAGTGGGTGGAGTGGGAGAGATATACCTTCCCTGCAGAAGCATCTTGCTATGCACCCCCTTCCTGTGATGGGGACAGCAGAGGGGAGCCAGAGGAACAACCACTGCTTAAAACTTAATATCCCTTTTTTCCCTGAAGTACTTCCACCCCTTCCATCCTATGCATACCTACTTTTACACACACACACACACACGCACACACACGCACACACTCTTCCTGTTTCCAAGCTCAGGAGAGTTTAGTCCACATCTGAAATGTTTTTTTTTTTTAAGCAAGAGGTAAAGTAAAATCTTTAAATGTGAACATGTAGAGCAAAGGGGTCAGTACATTTTTCAGTTGTCTGATGAAGTAGAGCAGATTGCTGCTCATTTGCCCTGTGTTTATTTTCTTAGTTCAGCAACCATTTGCCTTTCCGGTCTATATCTAAGTTAGAACAGCCTCTTGTACTTCAGGAGTCTCCAGACGTGTCTTAAAGGTTTTAGAGAGGGAAGTCCCAGTAAAATAAGCAAAGTGCTACTCCTTTTCACGCTCCCATTTCTCCTCACATCTCTCAGCCAGTGGAGAATGAACAGGAAGTGTCTGGGGAGACACTTAACTGATCCAGGAAGAAGTAGCTTACCTTGACAGGAAGGAGCGAATTAGTATTTGCTAAGAGCTGACTATGTGTGTTTTTTCACTTACCCTGAAAATAGGACAATTTTTACTATAACTGTTTATAACCATTTTAAAGACATGAAGACTGAGACCGAGAAGTATTGCTCTCAGGCTTCAACTGGACTCCTGGCTGACTTCAAAGCTAGTGTTCTTTCTCGCATCCTCTGAGGGTTGGGCTAGGGTGGGGGGGGATCTGTTGTTAGTCATCAGTGGATTCAGTGCCTTAGGGCCAACACTGGGCCATTGCTAGTGTAACAGGTAAGAGCATGGTGGCCTCTGGAGCCAGGCGGCTTGGGTGTCACTCCTGACCTTGCCTTTACCAGTGTGTGTGAGAAATCATGGATGAATTATTTAACTTTTCCACAGCACAGTTATCAGGGTAATAATAATACCTACTTTATAGAGCTGTTGTGAGGATTGATGGTTTAATGTATGTAAAACACTTAGAACAATGCTTGACCTATGTCAGCGTTGTCTAAGTGTTTGCTGCATTTTTTGTTATTAATAGAAATCCTTTGAAGACAAGAATGGAATCATTTGTGCCCCATAATAACTTAGCACAGTCCATTACCACAGTAGGTGTGCTGCAGAGATTTCTTGTTTGGGTAACTAAGTAGATCTCATTGCTGCTTCTGTATTTTTCTCCTCCTACTTTCTCTTTTCTGCTAGGGGGGAGGGACAGAGTTTGGGTGGACATTGCTCAGCTGACTGAAAAAGTTCAACTGAAATAACTTACTGAACGTAGGCATCAGAGGTACATTGGAGATCATCAGACTTTCAAATTAGTCATTTTATAGACAGATATCTTTAAGAATTTAGCAAGACCATAAAACTCCTTGCAGCCAGGAAGGGCAGACTCATCTTTCTGCACTCTTAGCATGCAGCACTGGACATTGTAGAGAAGGAATGAATGAGTCTTCAGCTGTCTGTGGACTGTCGGAAGACCCCTGACTGAGTGCTAGGCCTCACATGACTCTCTAGGCCCCCTTTACCTCTTCTGGAGCCCTGTCCCTGCCTTTTGAATACCACAGTTTTCCAGAGACCCTCCACGCAGGAGACTCTGCTATACCATCTTTCCCTGCTCCAAATCATAGTGCAGACTTAGAACTTAGGCTCACTTGGTTTCTAGTTCCAGCTTCACTAGCCACTTGCTACATAATCTCAGTTGCTTCATCTGCAAAATGAGGATAGTAGTATCTACCTCATAGAATTGTTCTAAGGAATTTTCTTAAGCACAACCAATATTCAGTCCACTTTTAAAGGAAAGTTAATGTTCCTGAAACCTCAGTTAGTGTTACTTGAGAACATACATATGTGAAGTTCTAGTTGTAAATTCTGTCTTTATGCAGTCCAAACAATTTCAAGTTAAATACAAATAAAATTATAACATTAGTAAGATACAAATTAAAAATTTTAATGCTACAGATGATGTTTTGCCAAAATAATGGGTGTTAAGTATTTTACTTGTCAATGTGAGTCTTTCCATATGAAACACCAGGTCACCATATTATTATTTGTCCTTTTAAACAGTTAATGTGTTAACTACTAGTCCATTATTTCAACAGGCCAATTGATTTATAGTGTAACTTCCCATCCCCCCCCAGATTTTAAATGTTCTTTAGCTGCAAAATAAAGAACATATTTTGGGGGATGCCCAGTTTATGTTAGTTTACCCAAGAGTTTCCCTTTTTAAGGCCAGAAGTCCAGCATCCAAGAGCCAAGCCCCTTGGTCCCAGTGAACCAGGATGGTTGCTCACCCCCCTTCTGCTGTTGTCAGTTGGTTGGTACATAGACAGACTCTGCCTTCTTGATACCTGTGTGCAGTGCGACTTGGGCCCCACAGAGCTTGCAGACCTGTTCCACAGAGAGCCTGGTGCCCCTTCTCCCTTTTTCCTCTCTTCAACAAGACAGTTTTTGCGTGCAGCTTGCAGTGATGCCATTTCACTTCTAAGTCTGTTAGTAATGTTAAATAACTTGAGCTGCTGGAGCCCCCATCCCCCACCAGATTCCATCAGCTTATCCCACAGGCTGGCAGTTTTTCCTCTACAGGACCAGAATGTAAATCTTTTAGGTTTGCAGTCCATACATTCTTTGCAATTCAGTTCTCCCATAGGGGCTTGAAAGTGGACACAGACAATATATAACCAAACAGACATGGGCTAGCATTTTCAGCCCTTGGCTTATCCATGCAAATTGACTTCTTGTTCATATCTGTCTGGTGACTCTTCTGAGTAGTTCTTCCCTCAGCAGTAACTCAGGGCTCCCCAGGTGGGCAGGGAATGGGGAGCGTGGAAGACTGGGAATGGCTTGCCTTTATGGCAGCTTGTCTGCTGGTGATATAAGTCACTGTCCATCTGTAAAGGTGCTGTGTTGTGTACATACACATCTATATGTGTACAAGTGATGTGTATATATAGTAACTTATGTAAGCAACAGATGGAACATTTTTTTATTGCACTAATCTGTATCATACGTTTATGGTATATGTATTTATGTGTGTGTATGATTTCCATTGAACTAAAAGCAAAATTTTTAAATTCTGAAACTTAGGGAGCCTGTGAATTCATCTGTTGACCCTGAGGGGCCCTTGGACCTCAGGTAAGAAATGCTGCTGTGAAGAAATAGCTCAGACCCTGGGATGGAGGCAGTTACACATAGTTGCTGTTGTTATTGGTATTAGAGATTTATCTGAATATTTGAATTATTTATACTAAGGTGTATATATGAGGTTTAACCTGTTGTTTGTTGGATTATTTTTTTGCTACTCAGTTGATACATATCTATTATAAAAAGAATAAAAAAGAATAGAAAATCTAATTCTCCATATAAAAGAATATTTCAAATTTCCCTTTATTTCATCATTCAAAGATAACAACATATTTAATTACGTTTGTTTAATACGGAGCTCTAAAATGTAACGAATACCTCATTGAAATAGCGTTCTGTGAAAAGAATGTGGAACTGGAGGCCTTTTGAGGCCTGTTGAGTCAGCAGCTCCACCAACTTTCTTCTCCAGGGCCCCTTGGCCCCTGGAAGCCCCTGGAAACAGTTGTTGTTTAGGGAGGGAGAAAAGATTAATTGTTATAACCTTACAAATTAGGAGCCTGCAAATGGAGATTGCCTCTTATCAGACGGACAAGTGGGCTTCTCAGATATCTCCTGTTCTTGATTGATTTTGGACAGCAAATGTGTATAAGAAACCCCAACTTACTGGCTCCTTTCTTAAGCCCTGAAGTTACTTGGTTATCAGGAATGTGAGAAGGGAGAAGTAGGTGGAAGAGTTTATATGGGGGTTTGGGCTAAGTCCCAGAATTACATACAGATCTGGCTCTCAGCGTCTGGAAGGTGTTCTCAGTCACAGGCTGGCACCGACAGGGCCTGTTGGATCTTAAGGTATAGTGTATCTAAGACACAGAGGATGAGATCTTGGCGCAGACAGGCGAGGAAACTGCTTTGTCTGTCACCCTCCTTCCCTAGCACCAGGGGTAATTCAATCAAATTGTGGAGTTTAATTGACTTTAAAAATGGTCATGACAACAGCAACTGTGATGATGTTCTTTTGTTGCACGTGTGCAGTATTTCACACTAGGATCCTAGTTTAGATTAGGGAAGAGCAGCCAAAGCCAATAAAATGGACAGGATCCCCAGACATAGAAGTCAGAGCTAATACTGCCTTCTTATATGTGTTGTATTGAAAATGTTCCAGAGATCAGGTAGATGTGGGAAAGGAACCATTCTAGCCATGGGCTGCAGAGGAGAGCAAATAGAATCCAGTTAACACTTTGCTGTTTGGGAAGGCCACACTGGGAAGGTCGTCAGCAGAGGGTCTTTGAGGAGAAGCGGGGCTACGTGGGCAGTTTAGCCAGGAGGCCTCTCGCAGACTACAGTGGCTACTCCTGGCTCCTCTGCCAGGAAAAGGAAACTGCCTTTCAAAGAGACATACTCTAGATGTGTTACTCTTCCCTATTGGAAGGCCTTCTCAAACGAGTTTGCCTCCTCCAAAGTATACCCCCAGTGAACAGACCTGTATAAAAGCATATCATTTGTTTTGCAGCCTCTCCCACTCTTAAGTGATGCTGCCTCCTGTTTTAAAGAGGGGGGAAGAAGGGAAAAGAAAAGCATTTCTATATCCTCACTTGGGTTGGTGCCCCTTGTAGCCCTTACCTCATTGTTTCCTTATAAGCAATTCATGCTTTTGATACATAAAGTGAGCATCAGAGACAAGTAGGATTTACCCTGGGTCATACAGTTGGATGATGAGCAGTGCTAAAATATGATAAGCAATTTAAAAAGATGCCTTTGTTCTTTGTAGTCAGGCCTGACAATATGGGTATAAATTATTCTAGTTATTTATTGTTTGCTGGAGTCATAGAGGACCAACTGTGTGTTGTTTCTTTTCATTCTGTTGTATTAACAAACATTTTCATTGTCCAGATTGTCCTCGTGTATGGAAATGTAACATATGCAGCCTGTTTAATTTTGTATTTGTAAATCTGACTTGATTTCCTTTTTGGCAACAGTCACTGTCTAGAGAAAAGAAAAGATTTTTCTTTGTGTCTGTTTAAAGTGACAGAAATATTGGAGCACGTAATAAAGATGGAAAGCATTAATTACATACTTCTAAGAATTTAAAGGTCAGACAAGCTAAATATGTGTGTTTTGCTCACTGGAATGTCTGTTGAAATTGTGCCAGGATACCCTTTGTTCCTACAATAAAAGCACGTGCATTCGATAGCCATCCATTTATTTTGGGATCCAAAAATTATACCAAATGGTTCCTGTAGTTGCTGTGTATCTTAAAAGTTTAGGGATTAAGTTTCTGACATTTAATGTGATTTGTTTCATGATCCACCCCCTTTGGCCATGTTTAGTTACTATGTCTCATTTTGATTTCCTCTGTTCTCCCCTCAGCTTGTGTTGGAGTCTGTCAACTGCTGCTATGTACATGTCAGGCTAGTGACTTGTAATGTTTATTAATACAATGTCAGTCTTGCCGTTGAAAAAACGGTGATGCTTCTTAGAAGACTGCAATAGAACGAAGCGTTTGATTTCCAGATCCAGTCTGCACTGCATGCTGAATACATTCTCAGATGTTATGCAGTTCACTGACCTGACAGTTATGGAACCCCGCCTGGGACCCCATTTCAGCAGGACATATTTGAACAGAAACAGTTTGCAAAACTTTACACACTTAAACTCCTGCCAAGGCAAACTGTTAGCCACTTGAGTTTGTTATAAATACCCAGTGGCAGTGGTTGGAAGTAGCCCACGGTGTGTTTTATATTCTGAACTGAATGTGAATGTCTTTGCGGTTATATAGAGTAGTAAATAATTGAGTTTGATTAGGGAGAGGGACCTCATTATCCCCCACCTGTGCCCAGCTGGAAGGGGAGGGTCGAAATGAAGCCATTAGCTGTCTCTCTTACTGGCATCTCAAAGAGCTCAAATACATCTGTGTCTTATTTTCTTTTCTGGCACAATCAGTCGAGCAAGCTAAGCAGGCATGACCGGATTTGGCAAGTCCCAAGGACTCTGGCAAAGATACACAAGGAGAAGGCGGAGGGCAGTCATTTTGGCTTCTCACTGCCCATTAGTCTAGCAAGTTATGTTTTTGGAAAATGTCTGTTTTGAAAAAGAGTACTTTGTCCAATGTCAAACATCGCTTACTCACACAGTACACTTTGATCTTTAAAAATAATTTCTTGTCAGTGCAAGGGGAAACAAAATGTGGCATTCATACCAGTGCACACTCTCTTTGTGGGTAAAGTAATGCCCAAAGGACTTGCATTAAGACTGGCATGTTGCAGTTGTTACAAGGCTTTCTCTTGCTCATATATTTTCATTGTTTGCCTTGAAGTGCTAGGGAGTGAGCGTGCCTGGAGCTGGGACCCAAGCAGGTGGGAGCCAGGAAGATTGTCTTCATCACTGTTATGAACTGGTCATGACTGAGGCACTCAAGTGCTGCTCTCAGCAGCCTCTTCCCGCTTCCACAAACTGAGACCGTGGCCCATGAAACCATGGCGTTCTCCAAGCGCTCTTCAATAGGGATCTGGTCAGTTGTGTCGTTGTCCAAGAGTTGGGCCTTTGATAAGCAAATTGAATACGTGCAAAAGTAGAGCCTTTTCTTCAGGTTAATCAGTGCCAGTCTGGAGGATGCGTCTCTGGCAGTCTCTTCTTGAGTCCTCGTGACTCTAGGCAGGTTAAAAGCACATTTCTGGACTCCAGGTGACCTGGGTTCAATGCCTGGCTCCTCCACTTACTAGCTGTGTGACTCTAGGCAGATACCCTGACCTTTCCAGATCTCAGTCTCCTTGTGTATAAAATGATCGATAGTAGAACCTGTCTTTTATAGGTGGAGGAACAGGTGAACAATGTAAGTGCTCAATGTCGACTTACTTCATTATTTTGTGTCACTTTATTATACATATGAAGAGACACTCATACCTATTAGGTTAACTATTGTTCATTAAGCACTTTGTTATATGACAGGCTAGGGTTAGTCACCCCCTCACAGCAGTCTAGAGATCCCCCTTTTGTACATGAGCCAACTGAAAGTTAAATAGCCATTGACCCACGGAAGGCAGAGCTGGCAGTTCAAACCTTATTCCAGACCATGCTCTTCTCCATTGCCTTCTGGTGACTCCACTATCTTTTTTACCATTGTGTAAAGGTATTGAACTAAACAGTGACGGTGTTTTGAGATGGCGCCACTAAGAAGCTCCTCTGACTCCCTTGCCCATACTAACTGGGCTACATACTGCTGGCAGCGCTCTGAACTGCCCCAGCTTTGTGCACATCAAACAGAACTTTGTCTGCTTTTGTTTTCCCTACTGGACTGTGCCGCTTGGGTTAGGGCTCTTTGCTGGTTTCTAAAGCCAAGATAGGACTTTTAGCAGGTTAGTGACCTCAGGCAAATTCCTTAATGCTACTAGGCTCAGTTTATATAAAACGGGTTTAACGATACTCCCTGTTTTAGGGCTGAGTAAGTTAAGACAGATTTTAAGAACAATTTAATACCTGGTACATAGTCAGTATTCAGTAGAGAGTGGTTGCTGCTTTACTGTTGCAGTTGTTGAGTAATCGCACTGTACTGTGCAAGTCAGAGCTTTTCCTTCAATCACTGATGGTGCGCTCTTTGTCGCCTACCCATCCCCAGCCAAGGTCAGTGAGTTAAGCTGAAGCGAAACATGCCTGCCCCTCCAGAAAGGAAAGTCTTGGAAATCACACGAGCTGCAGGAGACTCTTGCTGCCTGGGTCCGTCTGCTTGCTGCCAGTGCCTGTGGGTGTTGCACCAGGCCCAGCAAGCCGCACTTGAGTTGGCCTGCATTCCCAGTTAGAAGTGATGAGGGTTGGGATTGTTCCCTCAAATGGAACAATCCCCCAAATGGAAAGTGGGGGGAGGAAACTGAATGGGGGAACAATCCCCCAAGTAGAAAGTGGGGGGAGGAAACTGAATGGGGCCTCTTCTCGGGACAAGGGGAGCTTACGAGGACTAACGCTGGACGCTGGACGCTGTTTCTCTTGCTGTTTCTCTTGTTTGCCAGCCTTGGTACTCAGTGTGTGGCGCCCCCCCACCCGTTTTCTCTCTGACAGTTGTGCACGGAAGTGCCTCCCTGGCTTCGTGGGTGCGGACGAGCTTCCCGCATGCCAAGGCAACATTTTGGGGTGCCACAGAACCAGGAATTGAACCAAAGGCTTTTGAACCCCATGCGTTTCTTCTTGGATATGCTGCTGCCTCCTAACTGGGTTGTGATTCTTGCTCTGTCCCTTTTAAATGAATCACAGATGAAGACCAACTTCGTCCCCTCTCCCCTCTACTATTGAACCTCATAGTGTTCGGTTAATGCCGTGTAAAAAGTTCCCTGTGGTAACTGTGTGACTTTGCACTGGGACAGAGCTGAACTCCTCAAGTGAGTAATCTCTTTTTAAAGTGCCCGTACATTTTTCAGTGGTTATGAGACCTGACAGGACCTTACTTTGAATTGACTGAAGCGCTCCTGACTGCGTGTAGTCAGCTTCCTGAAGTGGCGCTTCATCGCACTCCCGGCCCAGGCGGCTTGGGAGCTGCTGCAGAAGGCAGCTGCTTCTGCACAGTGCCCCTGGAGTACCCTGAGCGGGCAGAGGCCAGCCTGTCTGTCCACAAGGGGAGCAGGAGGAGGAGTGCTTCTGAGCAGAGCCTCTGGGCTGGTAGCCCATCTGTCTAGCTACCGGTTTGTCCGCCCGAGGGCTGCTCACCCACTGCACAGGTCTGGACTCAGAGACTGGAACGCAGTGCCATAAGGTAGGGAGGCAGGCTGGCACCCTAACTACATTCAACCCAAGTCTCCCTCTCAGACCTAGTCCCCAACATGAAATAAAAGTGCCTTTTAAAGATGCATTTCAATAGACTTTCTGGAAAGCTCATAAAATATTCTGGATATGAAGAAATGGGGCATAAAACCCAGAATGTTTGGAAGTCAAGCAGGTCTCTATATCCATTTGTTAAACGGGAGCATGACCTGACAGTTGAGCCGAGATGGCTGCTAAGAAAGGCGCCACTCTTTTAGAAGCACTTTGCCCCCTTATGTGCTGGAGCCTTGGAACAGAATCCTGAGTTGGCATTGTTGGGAAGGGAGAGGAGTGAGTGAGAGACTGACCTAAGAGCTCGTGGGGTCTGGTTAGTGCACAGCACATGGGCTGCAGCCTTTTGCTCCTTTTAGTGTGCGTGTTTTTACTAAAATGGAGCCCCAGGGTAAGAGGCCACATACTTGTGAAGACGTATTCCGAGCGCCGTGTGTGCCCCTTCCCTGCACTGTTGTTTTCATTTTCCTCTCATGAACCTTGCTACCCTGGCTTCAGCACGGAGGCTGTAAAGGAAGATGGAGAGCCGAGTTACCTCAGAATGATCACTATCGTTAACATTCACGGGTGGTTCACTTATCATTCCTGACTGCACAGACATGGCAGCCGCTCGGAAGCGTCCGCAGGTGTAGCATGGTGATACATATTACATTGTGCCACAATGGATTTATGTATTCTGTAACAAAAGAAAAGTGTAATGAAAAAATACAGAAGGTAATCCTTTATTCCTCCACCACACAATTTATCAGTAATGCCTGTGGATGATAAGTGCCAGGGATTTCCTCTGCTTGCTTTAACCTTGTCACCCAGGTACGTTTTGGTGAAATGACAGAAAAATACAGACTAGGAATTTTCCTCTCTTCAAACATCTTTTAAAAGGACACTTTTAATTTATGGAAGTTAGTCTAAACACAAGGCTTCCTTTTGAGCTTTTAGTCTGCCTTTGCTGAAAAAGATAAACTTAGTGGTTTAAAATTGTGCTCTCAGCCAGCAGCAGATTAGGAGAGAATGTAAGCAATTTATAAGCAGACGCAGATCTGCGATCGTTCAGGTGGAACCCAGGTGGATGGAAGTTGGTGAGCGCTAGGCCAGTGCTGGTGCGAGTGCCTGAGGACTTGTGTTCTCCTCTAGGCCTGCTCGTCCGGCGCCCAGTGTACTGTCACAGATGGTGTGCAGACTGGCTTTTGAGGAGCAAGCAGGGAAGGCAAGTCTGAACGCGGATGATTGGCATTTGTTCCAAACACACCCTGGCCTGGCGCCAGAGCAAATACCCCTAAGTTTATAAATGCACAAGGCACTTTACATCTCAGTACTCTTGCCAAAGTATCACTTACTGCATCGCTCCCTAAATATAGTTTTTTAGAAAGAGCTATTTCTTATTTTGCTTTGATCAGTAAAATAAACTTTTAAAGATTGTTCTGGGATGGGGTCCAGCTTCTGAGGTAAAGAATGGCCGAGACTCAGGCATGATTCAGTAACAGAGTGCTCAGTAAAATTAGCTTGACAGTTCTCAGGCCTGCTGTTCGATAGCAAGAACTTGACCAAGTTAAAATGGATGATCGTGCTGGCCAGACCAGCGCCGGCTTTTGCTTTTTAACAAATGGAATGTCAGGGATTAAACAGCAAGCTGTGGGGAGAGTAGGGGTGGGGAGATATCTTTGTATTAGGGAAGCAAATTGGGCCCTGGGTTTTGAGATCTGCCCCAGGCCCCCATGGAAAGCCAGCAACCTAGCTGGGTCCAACTGAACCTTAAGACCCCTTCCCAACCTGTCCTCCCACTGGGGTGCTTTTCCATGGCTTAGCTTGGGGTTTGGCTTTTCTTTGAGGTTTCTTGTCAGTATGAAGTTCTGCCATGTTTTTTGGCTGTGTTCCCCTTTGAGATTCTTGTGGTGAAGTGGGAACGCAACCAGACTCCTTGTGGCAATTCCCATGTTCCATAGTTGGAAACTTGGGTCCCATTTGTTACGTGAGCTGCTTGGAATTGGCCTGTTTTGTTCCAGTGCCCATGCACAGTGAGTAGGATTTGAGATATTGGCTATTGCAGTTAACAGTCTTCGTAAAGTTAGGCCTCACCCAGGGACAGGCTTCTGTTACTGGGTTACTTATTCCTCACCAGTTTTCTTCTTTCTAGGTGAACCCCCTGCCGTACCCCTGAGTTTGATTGGCTTGAAGCCTACAAATGCTGTTGGTATCTTGTCTTGTATTTATTTATGCTTCAGCTCCATTTGACCCTCTAGGACCAAGTAGATTAGAGCATATACAGACTGTGTGTGTGTGTGTGTGTGTGTGTGTGTGTGTGTGTGATTTGTCCTCTAGGATTAGAGCATATACAGACTGTGTGTGTGTGTGTG
>PVHY01004376.1:49176-95137 GCA_004024945.1 Uropsilus gracilis | reverse complement strand
CGAGTCCCACCGGGGCCCGTAGCGAGACCTAGTTCCAAAAAAATAGCTGGGCATGGTGGTGTGCGCCTGTAATCTCAGCTACCTGGGAAACTGAGGCTGGGGACTGCTTGAGTCTGTGGTACCCCGGGCAACGAGAGCCTGTGGTTCAACGGGCAAAAATAGTGAGACCTAGTCTTAAAAAAAAAAAAAAAAAAAAAAAGGATGAAAAAGGTCAACAGTGGCTCCCTATCTGGGAAATGAGAGTAGCTCAACTTATACTGTTCCCAAGAGAGGCAGAATCTCTAAAACATGGCAGGCGTTTAGCAACCTGAAGTGTTCTGCTAGCTCTGAGACAACTACAGAAGACAACCTTCCCACAGTCCCAAGCAGCCTGTTGAGAATGGAGGCAGCAGAGAAGCAAGAATACCCCCTCACCGAGGCTGGTCTGGTGGTTGGGGTTCACATACAGGTCTTTGCTCCACTCCACCATGCACTTGAGAATGGACACGAGGCACTCCAGGCCCTTCTTCCTCAGACTGAGCTCCTGAAGGACAGAGGTAACACGGCAGAGATTTAGCAGATAAATCCAGGGCAGCTACTGCGCAGGCATGCAGATGTTCAGAGCTGGCCAGTATAAAACCCAGGGGAAAGTTAACAAGTGGCATGGGCATTAAAAGGGCACACTGCCAATGGCCCTGAACATTCCTAAAGATGTCTACTGCAAACACCCCCACAGTTGAGTCATAGACGGGTGCATCTCCAAAATACACCCCACCACTTCGATTTACAAAGGAGGTTCTTATTCTCAGTCTGTGTAAGTTCAAAAAAAAACTTGAACCTTTTGCTTTAGTTTTTTTTTGTTTTAAAGCTAAGAGAGTGCTGCTAATCAGTGACCTTGGAAAAAAAAGTAAAGAATATTACGCAGCCAGTGAATAAATCTGGATACAGCATTATCTTTAAACACTCACTAATACATCCCATTTTAAGACTCACTCTGTAAATAAATAAAAACACAGATTTTTTTTTTTTTTAAAAAGCTGAACAAGATGCAGAGGATAATAAAATTGTGAACATTTTAGACTTGAAACAGCAGGAAGGTGACACAGACTCACCTGCGAAGATGACAATGAAGGCCCACTAGGAAAAATACCCAGACACCAAAATTTGACCCATAAATTCCAGGCAACTCATAGACCTTCTAAATGTTTGGAGACCTGTGGTTAAGAGCCCTAGTCCTTTTTTTTTTTTTTTTTTAAGACTAGGTCTCGCTATTTTTGCCTGTGGAACTGCAGGCTCACATTGCCCAAGGTACTACAGACTCAAGCAATCCCCAGCCTCAGTTTCCCAGGTAGCTGGGATTACAGGTACGTGCCACCACACCCAGATATTTTTTGGGAACTAGGTCTCGCTATGTTGCCCTGGGCGGGACTCAAACTGCAATCCCTGGTCCCCGTCGTGGCTTCCTAAGCTGCTGCTTACAGGCACGTGCCACCATTCCCAGCCCAAGAGCTCTATTCTCTGTAAGTACTCTATTCTCCTAATAAGAGGCATCTGCTCTGCCCATCCTGGAGACTGAGAAGGTATCCTTCTCCACACCATCTTAGGAAAGGTGACTGTGATCTCATCGAGTTCTGTTCCCACTCCCCCTTCCAGGGACACAACCCCAAGGGCTGTTAAAAAGGACAGACTCCCACTCCTAACACTCCTCCTCCACATTGGCAGCTGCACTATTTGCTTCAATAATGTGTTGGCAGCAATTGTGCGCCAAGTGTGTATGTTTGTTTTGTGTTCACTGCTGTGAACAAAATGGCACCAAGAACAGTAGCTGGCACATGATATATTTTAATAGAAATGAACGAACTTTCAATATAAACAAATACATCAGTATTTTTACCTGCAGAGGTGTCATTCCCAGCTCATGTCCACTTCTTCCCTGAGCGATTTTGGATAAATCATTTACAAGGCGCTCAAAAATGTTAGCAGCATTTAAATCACAGTCGTAGTTGACATATATATCCACAACACACTGGGCATCTTGGAAAACAACACAGAGATATTAGAAGTTCTGATGGAACAGAAGCAGCAGCTATGTTTTCTTATTAAATGAGATTCTTTTGTTAAATTCCCTTCCTCAGAGAACCATTGATATAGGCGCAAACCTCACTTGGGAAATGCATCCTGGAGGTGCTAGGATGGACCAGCCTC
Organism: Uropsilus gracilis; assembly: GCA_004024945.1. Classification (NCBI taxonomy): domain Eukaryota; kingdom Metazoa; phylum Chordata; class Mammalia; order Eulipotyphla; family Talpidae; genus Uropsilus; species Uropsilus gracilis. Next base: position 92,953 of record PVHY01004376.1, on the reverse strand, counting down.
AGCACTAACTGAATCTCACCAGCTCACCCCACCTCCCCAGAACTCCTTTCCTCATCAAAAAGGGGTTAACAATTGCCTGGTCCACCTCTAAAAGCTGTGTGGCTCTGTTGCAATTACATCTGATAACAGGTAAGTGGAATGCTTGTCTTGCAGTCACACAGCCACACAATGTAAGATAAATCCAAATTGACCTTGGCATCCAATCAAAGGTTAACAGCACCAATCCCTTGGGCCCTGTGACCAATAAAAACAAACGGCTTGCCGGAAGGGTGACCAGGTATTTCGGTTTTCCAGGACTTCCCAGGGGCTTTCCTAGGAGTGAGGGATTTCCCAGGACTGGACCTTTCAGTGATAAAACCAGAAAGTTCTTGGCAAACCAGACTGAGTTAACCATTTTTTACAGGACAGGATTAGTCACCAGGTTAGAATATCTACCTTTATGGTAATGATGTCTCTAATACAATAAAGCTCTAAGAGGCAGCTTTAACCTGAACTTCGGAAAATGAAATACCAAAAGCACTTCTGGGCAAGTGAAATGGATGGGCACCCACAGGGTGAAATACCTGCACAGATCCTTGTTAGAGTCTGAATAACCATCCACCTGTGCTCAAAAGAACTTGTTGATGTTTCTAAAATGTTCAGGAAAATCTCTTTGAAAAAGACCTAAATGACATGAAGACAAAATGGACACTGATAAATAGGCAATTTAAAGTAGGATTCACAACCCCCAAAGCCTCTAAACGAACCCTGGGGCCAGGACAGATGGAGGAGAGCAGTGTACCGGTGCTTGTCAGACAGCCTGGATCCTGGCATTGTGCGTGACAGCTCGGGGGTAGGACTCAGGTGACCTGGAGGCCATGGCCCCATTAGAGGAAGCAGTTGCCATGAGGTTCCATGCGGACATGGAGGCTTGGGGTTGTGATTTCGCAAAAGAAACTCAGAAACCATTTGTAAAATCTGATTTCCCAATTTAGCAAGTGATTGAAGCCATTTTAAACAATGTACAGCTTAATCAAACATGGCTGTAGGGCTGAGCATAGCATACAGATCACGCAATTTAAGCTTCTGGTAAAAATGAAAAGCAAGTCAGCTTTGGGGGTAGTAACTTCTTAGATTCCTCCCTCATTTTTAATCAAGAAGTGTTCTGGGGTGCCAGCAAGTGCACCTGCTGCAGTTCCTGGTCACTACACCAGCAGCAGTGAATGCATCAGGCACATGTGCCACCAAATGAAAACCCATTAGAGTAGTACCTCTATTTGCATCTTCAGGTGCATTTTAAAGTTTGAAAGAAGAGTAAGAAAAATGGCCAGGGAGAGTTCAAAAACATCAGGCACCGAAGAGACGCCGTTCTTAGACAGGGCCACGCAGAGGTATTGCTTGATGGCATTGATGAACATCTCGTGAGTCCTGAAGACGGGGCCGGCGTTCTGCAACACGGAGAGCAGCAGCTGCAGGGAGACCACTTTGGAGCGCAGCTCGTGGGACCTGGCGGAGCGAGTGAGAAGCAAGAGTCTGAAAGACAGGTGCTGAGAGGTGGCTGGGTGAGAACACCACATGTTTCTACCAGCGAGCAGAATATTCTGAGATGCCAACGAGTCAAGAAGTAGCAATCACACCTATTGTCAACAGAATGAGGGCAGATGGGACAGGAGGGTCCGTCCCTGGAGCCAGCATGCCCTGTTAGAAAAGAGCTGCCTGCTCCTGGTTTCTCTGGCTCTCTCTGTCAGAAAGTGGAGAACATAGGAGAAGCAAACTGTGCTTCAAGAGGCTCTGGAGAGCTGTTCTGAAGCTGTGCTGGTAAAACTGACTATTTTATACCACTCATGAGAGAGCAAGGTACCTGTTCCCAGACAAGGGAGATGGCATGCTTCACCTACCCATCCTCATCCTCCCCTAGCCCTGGGGATGGTAAGGGAAAAATTTCATGAACAATTTCCCTAATGGTTATCATATCCTCATTAGAAGAGCAGAAGCTTATCATTACTGATGGGGAACAAAGACAACAACAGCGCCTACAGAATTATCAAGGGCAGGGTTCTGTGCTCTGGACATCATCATATCATGATTCAGTCAATAGCTCCTGTGAGGTGACTCTGCACAGTCCCACTTTCCAGATGGGGCTTGATAACTCATACTGTCATGGAGCTGGTCTCCAGGGGAGAAGCCAGGACTGAAGGCAGATGGCTCTGGCTCCACAGACACGGGGGATATGCCACAGAGCTGTCATCCTTCAGCTAGTTCACGCACTATGAAGGAAGGTTCGGCTTTTCTGGGTAGAATGTGGGGCTGACGTCTGTGTTCACAGAGCAGAGGCTTCCAGCTAGGGCAGGAACTGAGTCTGGTACACATCCTGTCCCACCTACCATCAGGTGATTGAAGTACTGAGTCAGTAACAATAGGGTGCATGTTCAGCATAATGACCATCATTAGCCTATCAGCCAAAGAAAGTGAAAATGGGCAAAAGTTTGGTTGGAGGGGATGATTCACTATGAGAAGACTAGCAGGGACTGTGTGTTTGCAAAGCCCCCCTGAGCCAAATCCTGCATTTGCACCCACAGGGAGATGGAGCACTGGGGATCTTCAATCTCCCCAACAGTCTCCTGGATCACTGGGGTAGAGACAGCTGAGAACTGCTGGTTGCTCACTTTGGATCTGGGGGGCCATCACCAAGGGGCTTCATGGACAGCTTGCAAAGGGAGCGAAACACAAGGAAGGCGTCTTTCTGCAGAATGTGGGAGAACCTAGCAGTCACTTGATGTCCTGGTGCATCTGATTCCTACGATTGGAAATAAACAGAGAAAATAAAATAAAGGCCAAAGGATCAGAACAAAAGGATAATGCTTTTCAAAGACAAAGAATACACAGGAAGTTCATTTCTCATGGAAAGTTCAATTTCAAAATTTATTTAACAAGGCAGTGAGGGGGGTGGGAAAAATGGAGTTAAAGGGGCATCATCACAACAGTTTAGGAACCTTCTTCCTCATCCTTCAAAAAATGGGTAGGGAAGGTTGAAAATGATAAAGAAATGTTTGTGTTTTTTTTTTTCATTTTTTGAGGGTAGGTCTCGCTATGTTGCCCGGGGTACCTGGGACTCAGCAATCCCGAGCCTCAGCCTCCCAGGTAGCTGGGATTACAGGCACGCCCCACCACATCCAGCTATTTTTTGGAGACTAGGTCTCGCTATGTTGCCCTGGGCGGGTCTCAAACCTGCGGACTCAAGTGATTCCCAGTCTCAGCCTCACATCCTAGGCCTCACATCCTAGGATTAAAGCTGTGCACCACTGATAAATGTTAATCATAAAAAATTAAAATAAACAGAGGCAATTATTTATATTAGCATCAGTACAAAGGCATTTCTAAGAAAACTATGGTAGGATAAATGGGGGGGAAATGACAGGCATTTGAAAATAAGCTTTAAAAAAGTAAGCTACATTTAAATAGTTCAAAAATAAATATTTGTAATATATATATGACAAGGATTAATAGTTTCCACATATTAAAAAGTTCTTACTATCTATGAAGGAAAAATGGAAACAGACAAAGAACCAGAATAAACAATTCATCAAAAAAAGTGAGTAACAGATATGCCTAAGTCACTTTACTATGAATCACTGCAGCAGGATCTTCATCCTGTGAGACTGGCAGGGGTCTGAATGAACGCTATTGCCCAGTTTTAATGAGAGAATGGGAAGATGAACACTGAGCGCTGACAGGCAGGCATAAGATTCAATTGTTACCTCCCCAACAGGCAAATTTGGTATTAAGAACCAAAAGCCTTCAAGCTCCCAATTTTTGACCCAGTGATACCACTTGCAGGAACTTAACCTCAAGGAAGAGTTAAAGACATTATCAAGATGCATCTATAAGGACCTTCACCATAGAATTTTTCCTGTGATAAAAGTGAAATAACAGAGGCCGGGCATGGTGGCTCGTGCTTGTAAGCTTCAGCCTATGAAGCAGCCAGGACTAGGGATCGCAGTTCGAGTCCCGCTTGGGGCCCGTAGCGAGACCTAGTTCCAAAAAACTAGCTGGGTGTGGTGGCGCGTGCCTGTAATCCCAGCTATCTGGGAAGCTGAGGCTGAGGATTGTTTGAGTCTGTGGTACCCCGGGGAATGAGAGCCTGCGGTTCCATGGGCAAAAATAGTGAGACCTAGTCCAAAAAAAAAGTGAAATATCCTATGAATCTAATAGAGAATCAGTTGAAAAGATTGTGGCAATCCACACAATGGAATTTTTACACGGTCAGCTAAAATTAGAGTTAGTTCTGTAAAAAAAGGTCCATGGGATAGTTTGGAATGAACAAAGCAAGTTGCAGCCTAATGAATAAAACACAAGTCACTACTCTGGATTCAAATTGATTCCTGCAAAGAATTCTTCACGGGGATGACGTAACCCCAAGAAGGCTGCAACAGACTGAAAGTGTGTGCTCCTATCCCCGATGCCTCTGCTGAAACCTAATCCCCAGTGTCACGGCATTTCAAGGCGGAGCCTAGGGAGGTGAGAACGGCATGAGGATGGAACATGAGTGGGACTGGTGTTCTGGAAACAGAGACCCCCTAACCCCTGAGCCCAGTGAGGCCGCAGCCTCAAGATGCCATCTGGGAACTGAGCAGCAAGTTCTCATCAGACAGCAAAAGTGTCAGTCAGTGTCTGGATCTCTGACTTCCCAGCTTCCAGACTGTGAGGAGTAACTTCTGCTGCTTACAAGTGACCCAATCTATCACATTCTGTTAAAGCAGCCCTAGGAGCAAAAATTGATTGAGGGGCTTCTTCTTTTTATGCATAAAGCACGGAAACACAGTACCTAAACAGATACCCAGTTTATCCATGACTTTAAAATTCCATGGGGCGGGGGTGGTAGGTGGTAGAAAAAGAGACAACTAAGAGGTTCCTTAGAGGAATGATAATGAAACAGGTTGAGAAACACTGGTGACAGGGTAGGGAGCGGTAGAGAGGTGGATGTTACTGTCACTCTACTTCCAATCTAAATGGTACATACAGCATTTTCACAGGTACAATAAGGCTATTTTTTTTTTTTTTTCTTTTGGAGCTAGGTCTTGCTATGGTGCCCGGGGTACCACAGACTCAAGCGATACCCAGCCTCAGCCTCCCAGGTAGTTGGGATTACAGGCGCGCACCACCTTCCCAGCTATTTTTTGGGACTAGGTCTCGCTATGTTGTCCCAGGCGGGTGTTGAACCCATGGCAATTCCCAGTCTGGCCTCTCTCCACAGGCTGGGATTAAAGGCACGTGCTACTGTGCCCAGCCCACAATAAGGCTATTTAAAATGTGGTGGAAACATATACATAATATACACAAAACTTAAAAAGCAGGTCACGAAACAGTATGTATATCTTGTTAGTCCATTCGGTGGGAAAAAAATACATGAGGGGGACAAAAACCTAGAAGGACAAAGAAAAATATTAACAAGGGTTGTCTCTTGGTTACAGATTACTTTTCTTTCCTTCTCTATGTTCCCTATTTTCCTATAGTGAAAAAGGTAGGAAAAGCACATCCTTAAAAGTCTGAGCATGTCATGCATATATATATATATATATATATATATATATATATATATATACACACACAATGGAATATTATACATAAATTAAAAATGACAAAATTGATGAGTTTTTGGTAACATGGATGTACCTAGAAGAAATCATATTGGCAGAAACAAGTAAGAAGGAAAAGAAATTTTTCGTATTTTATATTTCATATTTTCAAATTTTTCATATATTAGTGAAGTATATTTCACTAATATATGGACAACCAAACGAAAATACACAACTGGGGTGGGGGGAGGAACCATTGGAGTGGCCAGGGAGGGGAGGCGATGGTGACCCCCGGGGATCAGTATGATGTGATATATATTATTTTTAAAAAATAAATGGAAGTCTCAGCAAACAGGGTTTAGTAACAATGCTAGCAGCCAACGTTAGTATACTCAGTAGTAGAACTTCATACAGAGGATGCTAGGGCAGGACTGGGTGGCTAATAACTGAACAGGGCTTGCTTGTTTTCATTACCACTGAGTGGGTTTTCATTCTGCCTTTTCTAAAAAAGTGAAAATGGAAATGAGCCAGCACAGGAGAATTAGCAGCATACCAGATTATCCGCTGATGACAAGGACTGTCTGTCATCTGCTATCCCATTAGTCTGTGAGTTTTCATCCACTCCTGGGGGAACAGCACATTCTTGGCACTCCAACTCGCCCAGGACCCTTTCCGGTTCCAGGAGACCATGCTTCTGTGCTGCTTCTTAAACACAAGTACAAAAGTCATCGACATGTTAAGTGTGGTCAGTCTTGACACCAGCAGTGAGTCACACAACCTTCCCATTTCCCTGTACCAGTAGCCCATGATTGACATAATCTTAGGCAGCTGATGTTGGCTGACGTTGTACTTAGGCTTTACATGAGATCAAGTCTACTTCCAGAGGTTTCATTAATACCACTGCATGTCAATGTGCCTGCAGAAGTGTGTAAAACTGTAGCCTGTCCTACCCTTGTTTGTGTCTGAAAAGGATTAGGAGCAGCTAAACACAAAAGTACATATTTTCTCAATGGAGTGTTACTATATTAAAGAAAGCCATGTAAAAGAAAAGGGTATGACAAAACAGAAAGCCTCAGTCACTGTGGGGGTGGTGGGGAGAAGGAAGTAGTCCTGAGCTTCCTAGTAAACATGTGAAAAAAGGGAAAATAATAATGAAACATATATCATCATTTAATGAAAGAAAGCATAACTGACAATTTTTTTTTTTTTTTCCTGTTTTGTTGTTGTTGTTGTTGTTTTTACCCCTGAGACTAGGTCTCACCATTTTTGCCCATGGGACCACAGGCTCACGTTGTCCAGGGTACCAGACTCAAGCAATCCCCAGTCTCAGCTTCCCAGGTAGCTTGGATTACAGGCATGTGCCACTATGCCCAGCTATTTTTTTGGGACTAGGTCTTTCCACATGCCCCTGGTGGGACTTGAACTGCAATCCATAGCCCCAGACAAGGCTTCCTAGGCTGCCACCTACAGGCATGCACCACCATGCCGGGTCTCATAACTGATAACTGGCAGGAAAAGCTGAACACTATGGGGAATTTACTGCATGAATCTTTAATGAACAACTTATTAATCTCAATAATGGTTTTACAAAACACATTCATTCAACAAATATTTAATTGCCTAATATGTACCAAGCTTTATGCTGGGGTTTGGAAAATACAGAAGTTATTAAATGTTTACTAGGCCGGGCACGGTGGCTCGTGCCTATATGCTTCAGCCTATGAAGCAGCCGGGGCCAGGGATCGCGGTTCAAGTCCTGCTTGGGGCCCGTAGTGAGACCTGGTTTCAAAAAAATAGCTGGGCGTGGTGGCGCGTGCCTGTAATCCCAGCTACCTGGGAAGCTGAGGCTGGGGATTGCTTGAGTCTGTGGTACCCCAGGCAACGTGAGCCTTCGGTTCCATGGGCAAAATTAGCGAGACCTAGTCTCAAAAAAAAAAAAAAAAGTTTACTATGTGACAGCTTCTTATTGGTCCCAGAAAAAAGCTAAGGCTGTACAATAAACTTTTATGTCTTAAAGACATTTCTACAAGGAGTTAAATAATGAAATCTATGCACATAGGTTAGTGGGAGCAGAAAAAACAGTTGTTCAGGCTTCTTTGACCACTACTCTCAGTAAGAATGACATTTTAAAATTCCTATCTGTATACATATATGTGCACATTAATAACTGAAACACGATTCATGAGACAATTTTAACACATCACATGATAAAATAGCTTGTATTCTATTTTTATTTTTTAGTCTCTGTCATTAAAAAGAAATGCTGATTGCAACCCCATTTATCTTATTGATATCTCAACACATTACTGGCTTTTTGCCCTGGAACTGAGCGTTTAATGCATAACCATTGATTTGAGTGGCAAAGATAGAAAAAACTATCCAACAGTCATTCTGGACTACACAAATTTAATTCCACAGGAACCACACCATGAAACGGAGGGAGTTACAGAGTAAGGATAACAAAAAAAAGCTTCCCTGTGTACCCAAAACCTGCATATGTGGGGACTGTCCTCTGGACACACAAATTGTTGGCCACAAAAATTCAAGAGCGAGGGACACGAACTCAAGGCTCAAAGTCCACTCCTGGAATAACCTAGACATATATGGAGTGGCCTTCCGTGCCTGCACATGGCACACTTACCCCTAAGCATGGTCAGACAGTGCTTCTTTTTTTTTTTTTTTTTTTTTAAGACTAGGTCTCGCTATTTTTGCCCATGGAACTGCAGGCTCACGTTGCTTGGGGCAACACAGACTCAAGCAATCCCCAGCCTCCGCTTCCCATGTAGCTGGGATTACAGGCGCGCACCACCATGCCCAGCTGTTTTTTTGGAACTAGGTCTCGCTACGGGCCCCAGGTGGGCGAACCGCAATCCCTAGCCCCGGCCGCTTCATAAGCTGAAGCTTACAGGCACGAGCCACCGTGCCCGGCCTAGACAGTGCTTCTTGAATAAATAAAATCAACCACTAAACACAGTAACCATGGAATTCCATACATAAGATGGGCAGATGTGGCAGATTCAGTCTCCATGAGTGCAATGGGTGTGGGACACTCCACCGCAAAGTATATCTGGTTAAGGGTTATTGTGGAAGAATGAGGTAGGAGAGGGAAGGCTGGGCTCTTGGTTCTCACCTTTAACAGCAGATGTGACCACATCTTCCAAGATCTCCTTCACAAACTCCTGGGCTCCATCATCAGTCCCTATAAACACACAAACACACATATAGGCAACTCCAGGAGAAAGGAAGGAAAGGGGAGAAGAAAACCATGCTCACATTCTCTAGAGTTACATTTCAGAAGGCAGAGCATGCAAATGAGTACCTGAGTACACTCCAGAGCCAAGTTTGCTTGTGCCAATGGAAGGCAACATTGTGAAATCTGGAAATTCTCAGGCAGCATCAGCCATGATGTGAGCTTCCCTTTGGGAAACACTAAAACCCTCTTCCTTCCTAAGTCACAGTTGCTTAGGCCTAGGCCTTCTCCCCCAAGCCCCAGTGGGAGGCAGGAGTTGGATTTTACCCAGTTGTGGCTCCTGCCAAAACCAAAGATGGAGCTTTCACCCACCTTATGCCTTCACTCCCGTTAGCATGAGTCTGGGTACATCTCACATACATCTCCCGTTGTCTCACCTTCCCCAATCTCATGCTATACGTAGTATGAGATTTCTAATGTACTGCTGGGACTTACTAGTTCTGGGAGTTTTTATAAGGTAAGCAGTTCATGGCTGGGCTTTTAGAAAGAAATATTACTGGTTTATAGAATGTCATGCTGACCAAAAAAGCCATCATGTTATATAAACAAGCCCAAAACATAACCTTTTTAGTTCTTTCTTAATGAGGTTTTTTTGTTTTTGTTATTATGTTCCTTTTGAGACTAGATCTCGCTATGTTACCTGGGGACCCATGGACTCAAGCAATCCCTAGCCTCAGCCTCGCAGGCAGCTGGGATTACAGGCGCGTGCCACCATGCCTGGTTATTTTCTGAAACTAGGTCTCGCTATGTTGCCCCAGGTGGGTTCTCGAACCTGCGGAACTCAAGCAATTCTTAGTCTTAGCCTCCTTTCCTAGGCTGGGATTAAAAGCATGTGCTACTGCACCCAGCCTTAATGAGGTTTCCAATTAAGCCACAATTGTTATGAATTCTGTGCATGGTCCACAGGGTCCTGGAAAAAAGCACGAAGTGTTTCCACTGAGCACTTCACCAGCCATCAGTGTTCAAACATTCATGTCACAGCGTTTCTTAAATAAGAACTTGGATGTTAGAAAAGTTTGAAACCACAATCTCCTAAACACAATTCTTCCTCATCTGAAGGTTTAGATTAGACTGATGTCACTCACACTTGATTCTTGTGCCACCTCCCTAGTCTCTGCCATATTCACGTATCACTCAAAGCATGCACACTCACCAGTGCTCTTAAATTAACTGACCGTAAGCATGAATACTAGGGTCATCAGGTTTCAGATGCTTACTTTTTCTGAACACAAGTTAAACACTTAACTGTTAAAATAAAAACCATTCACCTCAGGCCATCCTAAAAATGTCCTGAATAACATGACTTGGTAAACATGTGACTAGTTATGTCCAGGGTGCTCTCCTGGTTCAGTTGTACTGATGCTACACTTTAATAAAAAAAAGATGACAACAGTTTCTAAACTATTGCACATTCCAAAGTCCCTTGTGCACATTCAACAGCCAAGAAACATGGGTTTGGTAAGTACACTGTGCAGAGGCTCAGCAGGCACATGAGTGAGAACAGAGGCCCTGCCACGAGGCCCTCACAGCCCCTCGAAGTTCTCCCACCTCCCCAGGTTTATTGAGGCACAAGTACCAATTTAAATGTACATATATTTAAGGGATATAACTTGATGGTCTGATACACATTTACAGTGTGAAATAATCACTGTAATAAGCTAACAGATCCATCACTTCAGAGTTTTCTTTTCTTTTGTGTGTAGGATGAGAACACTTAAGCTGTCTACTCAGCGGATTTCAAGCACACAATATTCTTAATTATAGTCCTGTTAGGTCTCCAAAACATGTTCATCTTGCATAACTGTAACTCTGTACCCCTTGACCAATGCCTCTCATTACCCCACCTGCCATTCTACTGTCTCTATGAATCTGACTACTCCAGTACTGCACATAAGTGGATTCAGGCAATCTGTCTTTTTTGCTGAACGTGCCCTGTGTGTGCTTACACACATCACGTTTTCTTCCATTTATCTGTTGATGATTTAGGTCATTTCCACAGACTGAGGAAATGGGCCTAGGAGTGCAGACATCTCTTGGAGGTCCTGACTTCTGCTCTTTTGGGTATATACCCACCGATAGGGTTGTTGGATCACAAAGTAATTTTGTTTTTTATTTTTTTAAGGAACCTCTGTACTGTTTTCCATATTGGCTGTATCAATTTACATTTCTACCTATAGAATACAAGGGTTCCCTTTTCTCCAAGTTCTCAGCACTCATTATCTTTCAGGTCATAGTCATTCTAATAGGTATGAGGTAATAACTCATTGTAGTTTTGATTTACATGTTCCTGATTAGTGAAGTTGAGTACATTTTCAAATATCTGCTGGCTATTTGCATATCTTCTTTTGAGAAATGCCTATTCAGGTGCTTTGTTTATTTTTCAATGGGGTTATTTGCTTTTTCCTATTGAGTTGTATGAATCTTGGATATTAATTCCTTACCAGGTATACGTTTTGCAAATATTTTGTCCCATTTTGTTACTTTGCTGTCCCTATGTACTTATTTTTAAAAACTTTCAAATAAGTTGTAAATATTTAAAGCAAACTCAAATCTGGCTTCTATTTAAAAGATCATCTGAGGCCAGGCAAGGGGGTGCATGCCTGTAAGTGGCAGCCTAGGAAGCCATGGCCGGAATCAGGGATTGCGGTTCGAGTCCCACCGGGGGCACAAAGCAAGACCTAGTCCCAAAAAAATATAGCTGGGTGTGGTGGTGTGCGGCTGTAATCCCAGCTACCTGGGAAGCTGAGGCTGGGAATTGCTTGAGTCTATGGTACCCCAGGCAACGTGAGCCTGTGGTTCCAAAAGCAAAAAGAACGAGACCTAGTCTTAAAAAAAAAAAAGAAAAAAAAAAGCCCACCTGGTCACACTGGGTCACAACAGGAACAGGAATGCTGCCCCCTTGAGGCAGGGCTCAAGCTCTGCAGGTGACCTGTCACCTCAGTCTCTACCTCTCCCAACTGTCTCTTCCGCTGAGGTCAAGTGGCAGTCACAGCATACTGGGACCAGTGTTATGGTGGAGTGAGCAGAAAGTAACACGTCTACTAGCATGTCTGGCAAAAGTGGGTCGGTTTAAGAACATCAGAGAGAAAATGTTCTTTGTGGGCACCCTATTAAGAGTATGGGCTCTGAAGCCATGTGCCTGCTTCAGGTCACTGCTTTGCTACTTCCCAATGTAAGGAAGTTTGTTACCCCCACCCCCCTCCACCCTCAGCCTCTGTTCCCTCAGCAGTAATCAAGGATGAATACAACAGCACCTACATCATAGGACTCTGTGAGCATAAGACAGAAAACATACGCAAAGTGTGTAGAAAGGTGCCTGAAAATAGTGAGCATCAAGTTACTTTTTCTCAGGCCTGCACATTGCATGTGTGGAGAATAACTACTAGAACATGCAAGAGGCCCTTGTGACATTAGCCCACTCTGTCACGTCTGTCATCTGCCTGGCTTCAGAGACTTAAGTCCACACTGACATTTCCCAACTAACCATACAGAATGCCGTTTCAGTTAAAGTCTCTACTATCTTTTTATTTCTGAGGAAAGGAAAAAAAAATTTCCATTTCAACATGGCTCTCTTCTATCACTGAAGTGTTTTCATTTTTACAGCAGCAGAATCACCAGTTTCCCTGGGGGATAAGAATACTAGGCTCATTTTCCTTGACAGGCTGGATCCACAAAAGCACCTGCGTTAAATCAACAGCTTCTTGGGTCAGGAGGGGGTGGGAGCGTCAAATAGCCCTATTCTGATAGAAGGGTTCTGCAGCGGGAGTTGCTGATGCCCAGCAGAGGCCCAGCAGCAGCAGGAGCCCTGGGCTGCTTCCCTTCCTGATGTGACAGCTGGGGGTACGTCCGACGTGAGGCTTGCCTGCATGTCATCGCAATCACGAATAAATCAGTTTTGTTTCAAGCATGGTACAAAGTGTCAGACAACAAATCCTCGCAAGGCTCAGAGTACACATGAAAAGTACTGGCTTTGTTAGTTCTTCTGGAGCGTCCAGCTGTCATCACTTGGCCACGACTAAGTAGGAACTGGACCCTCCGTATTTCACTGACTCCCTAAAGTGGTAACCTGGTATTGGTGCAGAGAGGAGACTCTGCCATTCCCTCCCTAGCCAGTGGGAACACAGTCCTTGAGGTAGGCACTACTAGCTACCTCCGTCCTAACAGATGCCTAGTTTTGTTTTGTAAGATGTGCCCACATGCCCAGGGCTCCCAGCGGAGAGGGTGGTCTTGGGACCAATGTACTCAGTGTTGGATAGGCACCAGATAATGGGGATGGCACCTTATAGGAAGACTCATGGTCCCATGGGTGTGACTCCACTATGGGCCCTTTCTCCCTGGAACAAAATGGTGGCCTCCTGAACCATAAGGTGACCTTGAAGATGGAAATTCAATGCTAAGAACAATGGGACAAAAATAGAATCTGAGACAAGTGTCCCCAGGTCCTATTTTCAAGCCAATGAAACAGGGGCCATGGAGGATGGGGAAGAAGGTGGGTAGTAAGACACATATTCATTCGCCCAGTCAACAAAGTGAGTGACTATGTGCCTGACATGGTAACAGACATTTCAAAGACATCCGTGTTTAAAACACAGATTCTTATCCTCATGGTGCTTACATTCTAGCTGGGACTAATAAAGAAGTACATTATAATACATGGTACAGTGCCAGGAGAAACGCAGAGTAGGAAGAGGGAGATGTGAAGTCAGAAGGGATATATGTGAACATATGGGCATAAAATGTAATATGTTTGTTCGTTTGTTCGTAGCATTCAGTTATGCCCAAGCACTTGACAATATGCAAAAATACAAAAGTGGGAAACTGGAGAGCAAAGCTATCTGCTATCACATTCTGGCTACATGACAATATGGTTCCTCAACTGGAAGAAATACTTCTGGCAACTTATTGGCAAGATGAATGTTTCTTGCAAAGCTAATAAAATTGCTGAAAACAGGCCGGGCATGCATGCCTTTAATAGCAGTCTATGAAAGGGCTGGGCACGGTGGCTCGTGCCTGTAAGCTTCAGCCTATGAAGCGGCCGGGGCTAGGGATCGCGGTTCGAGTCCTGCCTGGGGTCCGTAGAGAGACCTAGTTCCAAAAAAATAGCTGGATGTGGTGGCGCGCGTCTGTAATCCCAGCTACCTGGGAAGCTGAGGCTGGGGATTGCTTGAGTCTGTGGTACCCCAGGCAACGAGAGCCTGCAGTTCCATGGGTAAAAACAGCGAGACCTAGTCTCAGCAAACAAACAAACAAAAAATAGCCGTCTACAAAGTGCAAGGCTGAGGCTAGGAATCACTTGAATCTGCGGGTTCAAGACCCGTTCGGGGGTCCAAGACCCACCCAGGGGCAACATAGCAAGACCTAGTCTCAAAAAATAGCTGGGCGTGGTGGCGCGCGTCTGTAATCCCAGCTACCTGGGAAACTGAGGCTGGGGACTGCTTGAGTCTGTGGTACCCCAGGCAACGAGAGCCTGCAGTTCCATGGGTAAAAATAGCGAGACCTAGTCTCAACAAACAAACAAACAAAAAATAGCCGTCTACAAAGTGCGAGGCTGAGGCTAGGAATCGCTTGAATCTGCAGGTTCAAGACCCATTCGGGGGTCCAAGACCCACCCAGGGGCAACATAGCAAGACCTAGTCTCAAAAAATAGGTGGGTGTGGTGGCGTGCACCTATAATCCCAGCTACCTGGGAGGCTGAGGCTGGGGATCGCTTGAGTCCATGGTACACTGGGTAACATGAGCCTGTGGTTCCCTGGGCAACAAAGTGAGACCTAGTCTCAAAAAAAAAAAAATGCTGAAAACCAAAGAACGAGAAAGTTTCCCTGTAAGGCAGCAAAAGCAAGTCAGAAGGGAAAGGAACTTAGTATGCTTTTTATTTTTATGAAGCTTCAGCCTACACAGCAACTTCGTTGTTGTGATAAAAAAATCACGAAATTCCTGGAACAGAGATCTTAGCTTTGCGAACATGGAAAATGGGCCCACCTGATTGCACCGCACTTCCCCACCACCTTCACATCTGATCACCAACTGAAATATGGACCATTTCCTCAAATTAACTCAGTCTTAAAGCTGAGATGCATCTGAAAGGTAACACTGGCAAACACTTATAAAACCTGAAGTTCAGGTGCTGCTCTTGTTTCTTTCTCACAAACCTCTAGGATTGCCACTAGCTGCATCCTCTTTTCAGAGATGAGAAAACCAAGCTAGAGAGGTTGAAGAGTAGACCCAAACTCACAGAGCTCCAGCACGGCCAGGAGCTGAACTCAGGATTGTGTGCTCAGAACCTCTCTTCAGGGGAGGCAGGATGCTTCTTTTTGATTTGAGTACTTCCCATACCTGAGTGCTAGATGCTTTTCCCCTTAAAGAAATAGATGCAAGGAGAAAAAAATGAGCCAAGAAATCATTAGATTTATGGGTAGCTGCTCACTTCCACTCCAGTCCACTATCGGCAGCTGTGTGGCTTAGGATCTCACAGGCAATCTGATTCCTGGCCCTTGGGGGCAGCCTCACACAGTGAGGAAAACACTGGCAACGGAATCTACAGCAAGACCCTAACTGCAGTACTTCTCTTCGCTAGCACACTTAATGGCAATGTTCATCGATGCGGGGTTATAGTAAAATCCTGCCAGTTAAGAAGGCACTGATGAAGCCGGGCGTGGTGGCGCGTGCCTGCAATCCAAGTGCTGGGAGGCAAGAGGACAGGGATCACTTGAGTTCACAGGTTTGAGACTACCCCGGGCAACATAGCAAGATCTAGTCTCAAAAAGGCAGCCGGGTGCTGTAGTGAGCACCTGTAATCCCAGCTACCTGGGAGGTTGGAGGCTGGGGAGCGCTTGAGTACCCAGGATCGGGACTACCCCGGTCAATATAGTGAGACCCAGTCTCAAAATAAAGAAGAAGGCACTGATGATATGTGAGGGACAGGACAGAGGTGCCCCAGCACCTTCTCAACACCTGAAAGTCAGGATTGAGGAGAGGGCCACACTGCTCGCCCTGGGACACATTCAAGAACAACTTTCCTTTTTCTCTTTCCCTGAGAGAATGGACTCAGAACACCACTCCGGCCACAGCTCGCATTCCGGTCTCACGTCTACCAAACACTCTGGTAAATCCCAGAGGAACAAACACTGCTCTAGTTTAGACCATGCCATCATTAGAAATCACTGCCAATAAGAAGATCGAGAGAGAAGACAGCAATCAGAAGTAGGTCAGAGGTTCCATGCAGAACCGCCAGCCAGAGAGAGCTACCTGACACATCACTCAGGAAGGTACGCTGCCTTCGAAGGGAAAAGCACGCATCTTGGTCTGGTTCTCACAAGGTGCCCAGAGAGAGCTACAAACATTAATACCCTTGTGACAACACAACTCAAAACTTCACGCCTGATACTTCATTTACTTTCTGACTATAATCGAGCACAGAATAGCGCTTTCACTTTAAAAAGCATCAAAAGCACAGATGGCAACAGAAGAAGTCGACTATCTGTCCATCTATGCAGCGACCCACCCGCCTTCTTGCTCTGTTTAAGGATGTCCATGAGCAGTTACTAACTGCCAGGCTGGGGGCAAGGCATAGAGGTTGGGGTGGATCAGACAGACAAGAAGCCAACAATCCCCTGAATAACTAGCCATGAGGAAACGCCCCCAAACTGAGCTACTGTGCTGAAGCCAACACCATGGAGCAGCAGATAGACACAAGCCAGGCACTGCTGGAGAAAGGCATGCAGCAGAGAGCAGGCCCCCAGCCAGCACGCCCCCTGGCAGGAATTCCCTGAGAAGAGCTGCGGGGAAGGCAAGGCCCAGGCCCAGAGAGAGGCAGACTGCCCTCAGAGATGCCTTACTGATGCTACCAGATGCCTCTGGTTGCCCTCCGAGACCAGATGACTCCCTCTCCCAGGGGGACAGGGGTGCTGTGCCAGGGATACCTGACAGTGACGGGCCCCTTTCTCTGGCTGCTTCTCCATTCTCTGAGTTCGTTTTTCCAGACTCGCTGCTGCCATGTTCACCATTGGCCAAGTCCGTCTTCTCAGGAGTCGTCGGTTTGCTCTGTGGCTGGCTGTGCTTCAAATGACTCAACTTGGGGGACACAGCTGCAGCCTGGATCACAGGAGACTGGGGTTTGGACTGTATTGGTTTCTCCAGTTCTCTGGCCTCCTGCAGCTGAAAGGCAACAAGAAAGGGATTCAACCTCAGTGGTCACAGCGCTCTGACACAGAGCAGAAGAGACACCAGGCTACCAAGCAGAAGGGTGAAATCTTAAAGAAATTGCTCTGACAAACTCAAAGCAAATTCTAGGTGCAAATTTCAGAGCCCAGGCTAGAGTTTCTGGCCGCTTCTTAAAGCACCGATGAAAACAGAAGACAGAGAATTCAGAGGCAGAGCAATGAACTTCACAATGCCAAGTGCTGTTCACCAGCACCAAAGCCACATGTGAACTGTTCCAGCGCCAGCAGCTCACCACTTGGTTTTCCATGCGGGTGAAAATGACGTTCAGCATCTGGGTCAGCGTTGCCTTGGCAGTGGTTTGATTGATGAGATTTTTGCTGGCCAAATAGATATTGTAACATGTTCGAACTGTCTGCAGGATCGTGCCCTCGTGAATCTCAATGTGCGGAGATGTCACGGCTGTCAAAAGAGCCTGAAACAGAAACCACACCTTTGGCCTTCAGGATCCCTCCCATCACCATTCTAGCCCTTGCAGCCAGCCTTTTCTACAGGGTTTGCCTTTGGCTTTGCTTGGGTTGGTTTTAAAAATTTTAAGGAGCTGGTTCTATAAATATTTAAAGTAATTAAATTACACTGAAGTGGGTTTTCTGTTAACTTTTGAAAAGCTAAAAATATAGACACTTCTCTCAGGCGGGAAATACTCCAACTTGGAAAATAACCTTGCCTAAATTAATCACAAAATATCCATGTTTTGATGGGGGGGTAGGGGTAGGGCAGTCAATTTCCTGGTTTCCCAAAGGGTTTTCAAGGAAGGTGTGCCAACAAGGACAAGGAGCCATGCTGCCAATGCCGACACTATTCAGAACCAAAGATCTGGGAACCTATTCTGACCCCGCTCCTAGTGAGCCAGTGCTACGAGTCCTCGGTGACCCAAAATGGAACAGGGAAGTGGATTGGGAGACAAGAGGATATGGGGCAAACTGGTGATAAGAGTGTCGACAAGGACCTGAGGAGAAATGGCAAAATAGGAACTCAGAATCTGAGGAGAGGATTTTTTTATTTTTATTTTTTTATTTTTAAGAGACTAGGTCTCTCTATGTTGCCCAGGGTTGTCTCGAATCTGCAGAATCAAGTGAGCCCCAGCCTCAGTCTCCCAGGTAGCTGGGATTACAGGTGCTGCAACCACATCCAGATCGAGGAGAGAATTTCAAACTGATTTAGTTCACAAGTAATTTACCCTATCCTCAGTGGGACTGTTGCATCTATGCTCCTTGTCCCCGTCGCGCTGTGTTAGCGCTGACACTGAACAAGAAGCCGAGGCAGCACTCACACTCTTCCAGTTCAGCGCGACCTGTGACAACCCACACATGGCAATAGAAACCCATGTCCCCATAGGGCTCCAGCTTTCACGTCTGAAATGCAGACCAGGCCAACAGGAGTACCTTAATTATCTGTAACTGGACTCCTTCATCAGTCTGAGGACCCTGAAAACAGTTGCAGATGGTCTCCACGATCCTGTCGATAAGCCGCTTCCCTGGGGCTCCGCTGTCGGGGGCGTTGCCAGTGATATGCCCATATGCGATGAGTTTCTACACACAGAAGGAACAGGGGTGAGAAGGTTCTGCTGAGCCAGGGCTGAGGCCGCCCACAGCAGCAACACTCAGCCAGGCAGTGGCGTGGCCCTCTACCTTCCAGTCCCCACAGAACTCTGCTGTTCGGGGTGGGGGGTGGGGTGAGGACAGCATGCCATCTTCTGGTGGCAGAAAACCCCACAACAGCGGAACGGTGCAGGACACAGGGTAGAACAGCCCCCTCACAACCACTTGTATGAAAACTTAAGGGGTTAAAACAATTTATAACTGAGACAGAGAGTGGTCTGTGGTTATCCATGGGAGGGGTCAGAGCGAGACCGGGAGAGACTGCTGAAGAGCACCTGCTTCTTTCTGAGGTGAGAGGAGTGATCTAAAATTAGATGCTGTGAAGGCTGCACATTTGCCAAAACACGAAAATCATGGAACTGTACACCTTCCACGGGTGAAGTACACATGTTGGATTATTCCTGGATGAAGCTCTTTAGAAGCCATGTACACACTTTGTCTAGATGGAGAAACATACTGGAAAGTAGAGACAGCATGTTCACTGGGGAAAGAGCGCTGCACCGTGGATGGGGGGATGAGACACTTGGGCCTCTCGCTTTGACCATTTTTGATTCTGAGTCATGATGGCTTACCATCTGCTCCAAAACTGAAGAGAAAGCACTGAGTTGTCAAACAGTGGCGTCATCAAACAGTGCCTGTCATCCGTGTGGCTGGAGACTACTGGTGGCTCAGGCCCTACCTCTCAGCCAGGAGACAGACGGGTTTGGCCAGAGGCCTCCTTTTGAGGCCTACCTGCCTGAGTGACCTCACTCATCACATAGATTTCACCATGGAGAAGCTGAATTCAAAGGGCAGGGTGATTTCTGAGGTTGGTTGATATCAGAATCACCTGAGGGAGCTCATTAAAAATACAAATTCTTGGACTTGAACCTAGATCAACTGAACTGGGACTTTGGGGTAGAGTCCAGGAAAGAGCATTGTTCCAAGTCCAGGCTATTCTGATGACTACCATGTGAAAGAAGCACTCATCTGATACAAGCCCCCAAGGGCACCTGAATTTGGAGGCATTTTCTGCTTCCTGTGATACACACTTTTAAAAATGTGCCTCTGTCCCTCACCGACAGCACATCCTTGCCTCTAGCTACACAAAGGGACACAAGCTCCTAGGGTCTTCTAAACAGTACCACCACTGTGACAGGAGGACCTGCCACCCTATCCCCATGGCTTTTCCCATCACTAACCTTGAAAGTGCCACCACTCCATCGGCAGAAAGAAAGACAGCTGAGAGAGGCTGTAAGCAGGAATGCGATACACTGGGAGGCTACAGGGCAGGACGGACTCTGCTGATCAAGTCTAATACCAGACACTGCCAGCTGGGGTGGGTGTCAAGCTGGAGGGTATTTCTGAAGAACAGATGCCCTTTCCCTCATGCCTTCTCACTGCTCATATACGCAGGCTTCTCAGTCTCAGCCACCAGACCACCAGGGAGCCTCTGCAGGCTTCTAAGTGGGTGGTGCTGGCTACCCGGTCAGTCACTCATGGTCTTGACTCTGTTTGCTCCTGACTCCTAATGAACCCTAATGAACCCACATCTGTTTTGAGAACTGGGTGACGAGTGGGACAGTCTATACAGCCCTATTATGTGAAAAGGTGGCCTCAATGAACACCACACTCAAGCTGCAAAGCAAAGTCACTGGATGCTTCACTCAAACAGGATCAAGGAGTAGAAGCAGGCTCTCAGAGGCACCCGTTCTTCAAATTGAAAAGGGTTTAAAGTCTGACTTCACTTCCTTGTCTGTGGGTGGGACCAGCAGAAGACAGCAGAATTCCTGCATCCCACAGGCCTTCTAGGCCTTGCCTTTTTACTCCTCTTTGTGCCAGATACTGCTCTGGGCATTGAGGGCACAATGATGAGTAAGACCAACCTTTCTCTCCAACCATATATTCTCCAGGGCACAGACCATAGCCAGAAGTTCCAACTGGACCTATAGACCTCTGTGTGATTGGCAGACAGCTTGAAAAAAAGCAAGTTGCAGCGATGATCACAGCATGATCTCATTTTTAGAAACTGATGAGGTGAGTATGTGTATAAGCATTTTTGTAAATGCATACAGAAAAGCCTGGAGACCTGTCAGAGGTTCAGCAGCGCGAGCATGCTTGGCAAACTCACTTGAGCAAAGTGCTTTGCATGGTGAGTAAGGTAGAAGCTTTGGGCAGGTTCAGGTTAAGGATGACCATAAGGTGATGGACTTCTAATGGCTCTCCTGGTGTGGAGAACCAGCTGGAGAATACCAGGAGCAGTGAAGTGACTGCCTCACCTGTCCAAGAGAGAGATGCCAGTGGCTCAGAATTTAGGAGGGGGCTAGAAATGGACGGTAGAAGTTCCTGATTATTCCTGGTGAATAAGCAGGGGTGGGCCCTAAAAGCCTATTTTCAGATGCAATCAGGCGTGTTCAGGGTGCTATGGTTGTAGGCTGTTACCCTATTTTCAACGCCCCTCTATAGGGCAGGGATAAATAAAATGATAGCACAAAATACCTGCAATATATATTGTGATAATTTAGATCTGACAAAAGAATCAAAAGCGATGCAGCAATATAGTTGCTATAATCCTTCCTTTAAAAACACTGCTGAATGTGAGAAGACACAAACATTTACAAATGGTACTATTTACACACACACTCACACAAAAGAAATTCTGTCACCAAATCAGCAACTGGGATGGGGGTTAGTCATCCAAGAAATTTCAGCGTGATCTATAAATTCTACAAAAAACTCAAGAGACAACAGCCATGTACAGCTAATATAATGAAAAATGGATTCTAAAATGTACTTTTAAAAAATCCAAAGTCTTCTAGAAATAAGAACTAAAAGATAACTCTTATAGTACGAATAGGATGACTCGGTCCTTTGGTTCCCTACAGTCTCTGCTGGGATGTAGAAAGAAAACTGTTTCTATTCACCTGTATTATCCTTTTTAAAGTTCTCTTTCTGTACTTTTTATAACACACAATTTAGTAACAGCAATACCTGTGTATAATCATATAAGTGACGCAATATGAATTATCATATTGTGAGGATATTCTAAAGAAAATGTTACTGGTATGTGCCAGAAAAACCTGGAGTGCACTCACTAGCTCAGACTGACCCGCAGACCTGTCACCACCCCTACCCAGGCTTGACATTGGGGGTGTATATGGCAGAGCAGGAGTCAAAAAAAGGAATGTAGAAAATCTTATTCACAGCAAAAGCTGTGGCTCTAGGCTGCTCCCAGCAGGGAGAGGGAATGCTGAGCTCACAATACACACAGCACATCAAAGTCTTAGCATCCTCTCACCCCATCACCCCTCCAAGCTCAAGAAGGACATTTTAAAATGTTCAGAGTACAAGTTGAGTGCGTCTGCAGCTGGTATGAGGCTACAGCAACCAACCTGTAGCCCTAAATGCTGGCCTGCCTTTTCCAAGACTGAAGTGACCTTACCCACACTGGAAAAAGCCAGTCACACAGACTTTGCGAGGCCAAGCACTAAGAGGAAATGACTTCTCAGTCAGTGTTTCACTGTTCTGTGGACACTTTCCAGCACATTTTGCATTTTGCATACTAACTAAAGAAAACAGGGCATCTATTAAATTACAGAGAACTCCCCTTCTGAAAAGAGAGCCACCATACATTGTAAGGCTCATAATGGTAACAACACCTTCACATTGACAACTCAGGACAGCAGCTGAAGTAGGGTGTCAGTGTTTCCATCAGATAAGCTACTCACATAAACAGCACCAGAAACAGACTACTTCCAAAACAACAAATTTTTAACTAAAGAGGCCAGAACTATAAGGTATTAGTTAAGAGGGAAGGTTGGCAATCTTTCTCTAGAAAGAATCACATATCAGATATTTAGGCTCTGCAAGTATTTCCAAGTATTGAGTATTTCCAAATACTCAACTCAGCATACATGAAAGAAAAGACCTCCAAGCTAGCAGTACCTACACAAACGGGCACAACTGTTGCTATGGGACTGAATGTTTGTCTCCCACTCAATCCCCAAGGTGAAGCCCTAATCCTCTGATGTATTAGGAAGGTGGGGCTTTTGTGAGACGTCAGATAAGATCACAATGGGATGAGTCCTCTCTAGAAGGTGATCTGAGAGCTAGATTCTGTCTCTACCATGTGAGAGCACAGTGAGGTTATGGCTGGCCACAATCTAGGAGGAGTCACAACAGGAAATGAATCAGTATGTACCTTGATCTTGGACTCCCTAGCTTCAGAACTATGGGAAATACATCTCTCTTGTTTGAGTCTGTGGTAGTTAAGTTTCTGGTATTCTATTTTATCAGCCCAAATAGATTAAGGTAGCTGTGTGCTAATAAAACTTGATGTACCAAAGCAGGTGACAAGTCAAATCTGGTAGATGGTTAAGAACATGGACTAGGAGTAAAGTAGTTCCAGACCCCCCACCCAATCCCATCACTTAGGGGGTGCCAGTCACTTTGTTTTCTAAGCCTCAGTTTCCTCCATTCTGAATGAGGCTGAGAGAAAGGACATCCGAGGCTTGGATAAAGCACATAGCTCACTCAGCTCAGGCTGAGTGCTCAGTATACGTTAGCCATTACTCTTAATTTATCAAAACTCAGTTATCGAGTTATCGGCACCAACTTCAAAACTAAATCTTAACATGAGGAGAAAACAAGTGAAATTATGCCATGTTTCCTCTGAAAATTCACAGCAATATTTGTGGGTATAAGCAGGATTGGAGGCTGCCGCTGGAGAAGTCTTGGCTCAGTGTATGTCTCACAGAGGAAATCTGCACAGAATGATGCTAAGTAAAAAGATGGCTTCTTGTTTGGAAGAGCCACTTCTGTGAAGGAACTGTCATCAATCTTCAAGTACAGATACATCCGAGAAGACCACCTAATAGAGTAAATACTCGACTAGAGATGCCAAAAATGTGTCAAGCCCACTGCCACATCGCAGTCCTGTACCTCAGCAGACATAAGCAGTCAATTCACAGCACTTTTCAAGGAACCCAGATGAGGTTTCAGATTCTCTTTCCATATAACTTCTAGCAATCATAATATAGAATCTATCCACTATTCCTGTTCTAGAAAGTACTGGAAACTGTGAATCTCTTCAAAATATTTGTTTTAATTTGTCAAGTTTTCACTGATGTAGATAGCCCACTGGAGTTAAGAATAGTACTTAACTACTGATATAACCAGAAACCTAAGGAGTTGAATGCAGGACCAGGAATTAAGAAGCCCAAGCTCTAGTCCTGCTTCTGTCTCTCTCTGCATGTTTTAGGAAAAGTCAAGTTCAGCTCCTCTGTACCGCTTGCTCTTCATCAATATAAGGTACTGATAATAAGGTTACTGATGGCTCTAAACATTCAATCCTCGTAATTTGCAGATTCTGTATTTGCAAATGTACCCATACATTCAGATTTCCTGGTTAGCCGCAAAGTACTGACCATAGTGCCTGTGCGATCATGGTAGACACACACAGAGCAGAGGACTCGGGCCACCTGTGCACGATCCCGGTGGAGGATGAACAGGGAGATACTTGTTTCATGATGTTTGTATCTTTTTTGTGTCACTTATCGAGAGTCTTGTTTTGCCATTTATGCCCTTTCTTTTGGTGTTTTTGTCACTTGAAAGGTTCCCTGACTATAGTGCTAGTGTCCCCAGGAGCAAGAAGGCAGTGACATGCCCAACAGAGAAATTACATGTGCTGGGCAGGCTCTGTTCAAGCACGTATTCCTGTTCTGCTGACTCCAACCTATATATATATATATAGGCTGTTCTGCTGACTCCAACCTATATATATATATACACACACACACACACATATATATATAAACTAAGGTGTCGCAAATAGAAAAACCATAAAACAAGGTTCCGTATTGATCAGCTGACAAACATGTAGTGACCAAAGGCACTCAGAAACCTAGTCCTGATTTTCTTCTAGAAACAGTGGTTCAGTATTCGCTAATTCAGCGTCTGCAATAACTTTATACATTACCACAACTAATGAGAATTAATCATCTCTATTTCTGTACTTCATATCATGAATTTTAATGCCATCAAGAAAGCAATTGCATAAAAATATCTTATGTGCCATGTGTATGAAATATTCCAATTAATGCTAAGGTTTCATTTAGAAAAACATACAAGATTGGACTCTTAGCTGCGACCTTAATGTAGTATACACACAAGTTGATTCTCAACAATGAACCCCTGAAACTTATGTTATAATGCAATGCTATGTTAACTTAAAAAAACAAAACAAAACACACAAGAGAAATCAACAAACTATTTCTATAAAAACAAATTCTCTTTTTAGTTAAAGAAGTCAGACTCCTCTCTGGTCCTTCCCTCATAAACTTCCCTAAGAATAGTTTGACTGTCCCCCCTCCCCTCCTCCATTGCCTCCCAGAGCCTTCCAGGGATGGGGCTCACCAGCACAGCCCTTGCGCAGGGATACTGGAGGCCTGGAGAGAACCCCCTGGCTATCCCTGAGTGTAATCTGGTACCTGCAAGCAGTCGAGCGACGTGCTAACCACCCGGGGGGACTTGGACTGGCAAGCCAGCTCAAATGGAAGGAAATACTTGTCGGCTTCAATGAAGTTTGCTTTTGGTGGTGCAGCTGCGCCAAGCCTGGGAGAAAGGCAGGGGAGGGAAAAGGAAGACATGAAAACTCGCTCTTCCTACTTTCTCTACTAACTCTAACTTTCTGTCCCATGTGTAACTGCTTAATTAAAAGAGCCTGCAAAGTGCATTTGCAAGGATGAGGCAATTAAAACTGCACATGTGGATTAGGAAGACCCATGCCACAGCAGAGGGCGAGGTCTCTGATCCATGAACGGCATGTGATGGCGGCCTGGCCTCACCCTGGCTTGGCTGGGCCATGGTGGGGTTTCCGAAACATGACTAAGTGGCTTCACTACTATGGAGAGGCAGCGCAGCCACTGACAGGGAAGCTGTCCTCCCACCTAAGGAGGCAGGGCAGTCAAGAGACAAACAGAGGCACAGCAGGACTGGCTTATCTTCCTTACCCTTTCCTCTGCACACCCCGTGGCTGAGCCAGTAACCTGGGACCCAAGCATTGGTTAACACATGTGCCCAGCACTGCGCTAGGAGAGCAGGCACTACTCCCCAACATCAGAAATATGAGAAAACATGCAGAGAACAGGTTCCCACGGCCACGCCATGCACCCCTATTTTGCAGCAATGAAAAAGCACCCCAGCTTACCTCTGCTTTTCGATCTCTGCTTTAATTTCATCTGGAGGAAGAAAGAAAGGCATGTCAGGTGCATGTATTATTCATGTAAACAAAAACTACTAAAGGTATTTAAAGTATTAAAAAGAGTTTGAGGTTTCTGAAGTGTAGCAATGCGAGTTTAAGGTGATGCAAAGTGATCACATTACCAACAGCAAAGAGCTGCAGGGCAGCTCCTGTGGGCTGGACATCATTCTGGGCACTTCACTTATTTTAACTAATTTAATCCTCACAATAAACAATCCTCTGAGATAGGCACGTCACCTCCTGCTCACATGGAGCCGGATTCTCAGCTCTGGCACCGCTGGCACCAGGAAGGGATCATTCATTAGAATGTCCTGCGCACTGAGTATGTTGAGCCCATCCCCAGACTCTACTTCCTGGATGTCAGGAGCAACCCCCTGGGCAGCCCTGAGAATCAGAAAGGGCTCCAGACACAGCCAGGTATGCCCTGGGGCAGAACGGCCCTTCCCCTGCTGAGAATCCCTAGGCTGAGAATCCCTGGTGGAGAGGCAGGATATCAGCCCACAGATGGGCTAGATAATTCACCCGATGTTGCATACCAGGAACTGGATTGGCTCCACAATCTGTTCCAGCTATTTCCCTGTTCTGCAAAGTGTACGCTAATGGTAGCCAGCAGAAGACTAAAGGTAACACAGCAACATCTCAGCTATGTAAATATATGCACTGAAGACTGAAAACATATGAAATATTGGTAGTTGTCTACGTAAGGGCATGACTTTTCTTCTCTTTTTTCACATTTTCTATAAGTTTATGTACTTTTTCAAAAATTGCAGTAAAAATACAAATGTAAAATCTACCACTGTAACGTTTCAGTGGCACAAGGTACTTTCATACTGTGCCAAAGCAGATCATTTTTATGAAGTGAATTAAACTTTTACCATGGAATTTAAATTACACAGGGTTACAGAAATGTCACTAATGAAAAGTCAGCCACCAAGAGAGAGTCCTATCTTCAGGAAGACAAGCTCTGTACCACCGAGACACAGATCTCCAAACACGCAGCGCCCGCATGCCCGGCCTGTCCTATGTCCTCCACAGGCTCACCCCATGTGACCAAGTAGCTGGCCAAGCGGGCCTACCTGAGTATGCTAAGCTTCCGACAGTGTCTCGAGAACCAGCAGTGTGACTGTGGCACTAGTTCTCCTAGCAACCCTAGAACACGCTCTGCGAGTCACAACTCAACTCTAGAGTGAATTTTGGGACATGAAAACTGATTAACTGAGTCAAAAGAGGTGGCAACTTCTTCCACTCAGTCCTTCTATTACACATCCAGGGAAAGAGAAGAGAAACATCCAGATGACTAAGAGCAAGTATTCTGCTTCCTGGCTGACTGCGGCCTGTGACACTGGGGCCAGCAGAGAGCTCTGTGGGGTGGCTCAGGCCCTTCAGGAACAGGAATCCACTAAGGAAGGTGCTCCAGGGTCTTCCAGCTGAGGACCGCAGGCAGGCTGCAGGCGGTGGGAGTGGCTCAGGAAAGAATGCCCCTGAGGCCAGCAGCCAGACTGGAGACTGCCACTGGGGGTGTGTCATTCTAGAGGGCCTCTCACGCCTGAGTGCAAAGCAGCCCCAGCTACTAGGCTAGAGTTAAGCTCAGATGTTCAATGTACCTGAAGCAACCAGGCCTCTCCAAAAGCCTGTGCTAGCCCAAGCTCTAACATAATCTGCTTTGGAATGTCAACATCACTGGTGGCCACACACCAATCAATGAGTCAGGTGCCAGGAGTGCTACGCAACTGAAGAAGGGAGAGTGGTCAGTGAAAGTGCAGAGGTTATGTACCCAAAAGCCTGGCACGCTGGGAAACCAGCAAGAGGCTTTGTTAGTAACCCAGGCAGGCACTAAAGTGGGCTTGGACTGGGGGAGGCTGGGCCGTAGTGACAAGTATCAGCCTGAACCAAAATGGCCAAATATGATCACAGGCCGACCTGAATCCAGATTATCATATAATCTGGATTATCATATAATCTGGATTCCAGATATGATAATCTGGATTCAGATTAAGATAATAAAATAATATTTTTTCCATTAAAAAGAGGCAAAAGGGGGACAGAGTGTGGCAGGTGCCTCACAGACAGCTGGGCACAGTATGGTATGGGAGAAACAGGTTTGAGATTCAGAGAATGAGGGTCAAGTCCTGGTAGGTACACCTGCTGGCTAAACGGTGTCCGGTGGGTTATTAAACCTCCCAGAGCCTTGAGTTCCCACTCTAAAGAGGAAGGGGAGAGAAAGCAAGCACTTAAAAAATGTAGTAAGGTGTTCGGTACAAGTAATCTGGGCAAATCCACGAGAGGGGTATTGTCAGGTTAATGGCTAAGGCAGATCTGGCATACAGCAGGTGGTCAATAAATGTTCTCCTGCTTAACACAGCAGTTGGCAAAGAGCAGGCTCTCTAGTCATCGTGGGTCCAAGAAAAGCTGAGGGAAAAATGAAATGAATGGAACCCAAATCCTAACAAGAGCTGACGTTCACATGGTGACATTCACTGGGTGCTGGTTGCACCCAGAAGACCAGAGCACCCTGTGCGTCACAGATGAGGAAGCTGGGCAGAGCAATGAAGTCACCCACCCACGATCACAGCGGGGAAGGGTTACTGTCAGCAGGATTCACACAAGACTGGTTTCCCCAGAGCAGGCCCTCCAGATCTAAAGGAGGAGGAGGAGAAAGAGGAAGAGGAGGCTGGGCGAAGGAAGACACACAGATGGTGGGACACACCTGCTCTTGTTTATTGCTCTGCAGACTAGCAGGCAGTGCTTTCTCAACTGCCAACTGGACAATTGGTGGCAATAATCAGCGGGCCGGGGTAGAAGGGTGGAGGGAGCCAGAATGGGATGGGGCAGCTTCAGTTAGGAAATCACATTGTATTCCAGAGAAATTCTTTCTGTCTACTATGAACCTCTTGGGTCATCCCCCCACCCCCTCATCCATCGGCAACTTTGGGAGTGACTCACATCCCTACAGAGCTGAGTCCAACAATAACCATCAGCAGCCTCGACAATCCTAGCACTAGTGTCGCCCTCACCACTAGTCCAACGCTCACCCTTCCTCAGACATCTGACCCCTTCCCTTCCTGCAAACCAGTGCTGCCCTCAAAGCCAGCAGCTCCCTTCCTGTGACCTCCTCTTTTACTCCAAGCCAGACCGCTGCTGGCCCACACTCTGGACTTTGTCCCCAGGTGGAGCTTGTGTCCACCCGACGCTGTCAGCCCCTGCTCCCCGCTGACCTACTCAAAGGAGCGCGATAGGACCTTTCTCTAGCCTTCATAGCTGTTGAGGCCCACACCTCACCTTCCCTTCACTTCCCAGGATGGCTCCCGCGAGCAGGCCTGGTGTCAGTGCCAGACAGTCATCAGCCTTGACTCTCTACTTTGGTCTTTAACTCCTGGCAAAACCCCAAACTCAGATTGTACTGCCACCTCCTTTGACCTGTCTCCACCTAACAACTGGCTCTCTAACAACAGGACGAGCAAGCTGGGTGTGGACGAGCCCAGCCACCAGCAAAGCCTGATGCTGCCAGCTGAGCCTGTCTTCCTGGGCGTCCACAGGGACTGCTGCCCGTTTCTCTACTAGTCTCAAGCCTCCTCCACCCCACAGCCTCCGTCCTCACTATTCTTCTTGACTCACAACCGACTGGAGTAGCCTCCTCTTCCAGCAGAAATTAGACACTGCCACAAGGAAACTCCCTTAGCTTCCTGTTATTGAACCTACCGAGTGACCTACTTCTGTACCTACCCTCAGTGCTCTATGCCAGAAGACAGGTGGCAACCAATCCCTCCACCGCCGCAATTCTCCACCCTCCACCCCACCAGCCTTCCTAGGGACTTCGAGCTTTCACTGGTAGAATCACATGATGTCTCTGCTACTCGCACTACTATCATCTGAAGCCAACATGGCATCACCAACACCTCGCTGCTTCAGTCCCACCCTCTCCCAACCCTCGCCACCCACAGCCTTTCTCCACTCAGAGGAATTCCCCTCAACAGTAAATCAGGTTACATCTGCTCAAAACAGATTAGCCATAACCTTGTCATGTAAATCCAGTTACATCTGCTCTTTGCTCACAGTTCTCTGCTGGCTTCCCATCTCTAAACAAAATCCCAAATCCTGACGTTGGTCTTCAAGCCAGTTACGATCTGACTCCCTCCTCCTCGCCCTCTGATCTCGCCTTCTAGCACCTGCCTGCAACTGGGCACTGCGTTTTCCTGTCTGAGGGCCCTCACATGTGCCATTCCTGTTGCCTGAACGCCGCCCCTCACCCAGGAACCCTCTGAGCAGATCAGACTGCTCAGAGGTCAGCTCTCCTGAGAGGTCTTTCTTCTCATCAAAAACTCCCTGCCACCTCTTCCTTGTCACTCTGTATCTCCTTACCTGCTTCCCCTCCATGCTGTACTTAATTTTCTAACCTTTCCTCACCTATTTATTATCCATGACATATTATGTATCAGTTTATGCATTATCTGCCTTCCCAGCAGAATACAAATTCTAGGACAAGAGTGAGTGTCCTGCTTACTGCTAACTTCCCAGCACCTAAGAGTTTCCAGGCACAGAGTATACACAACACTGTTGAATAAGTAAACCATCCTTTCTTGTTTCTGCATTACTTTAAGCTCAACTGGCTCCTTCCCAAAGACATTTACACAAACTTCTGAGTCTTTTCTACCTACAAAGAAAAAAAGTTTACAAGTCCCACAACTCGCATTTCCCTTCACACCAGGGCTTAGATTCAGGGAAAGAGTTGCTTGTGTTCTCCATCTCTTTCCTCACCTCCCACTCAGCCTCAACCCACTCCAGCTTGGCTTTCACCTTCATCACACCACCCAAAAGGCTCAAACTAGTATCACCAATGACCCATATTTCTAAATCTGATGGGCATTTTTCCAGTCCTTACCTTCCCTAGAGCATTTGGCCTGACTGACCTCCCGTTCCTTGAAACTTTCTCTACTTCTGGCATAACGAGCACATGTTCTCCTTATCTGTACTCTGTCTTCTCCATTTCTTCTGCAGACTGAGTTTCCTCTGCCCAGTCAGGACTAGGGGAGTGTGTATGTTGGGGGGGTAGGTGTGTTTCCCTGGGCCCAGGTCTAGGCTCCCAGCCTCTCCTCTGTACATTCTCCTTCACTACCGAGGCTCTGATGACTCCGAAATCTTAATCCAGCCCAGGCCAGTCTTTGACACCAGGCTCATTCATCTGCCTACTTCCTTTGTCACCTGTCCAACTGGCTACTCAAAGGCAGGCAAAACACATCCAAGTCCAACTCAGATCAACCTCCTCCCCCTCCCCCAACCCCTGTGGTCTTCCCACACTCCTATCCTCACGAACGGCACCACCACCCATTCTGGCCATGGGCTGGGAACTTGGAGCTCTGATTCTCTTTCTCAGGTTCTCACCCAACCCACCACAAGGCTTTGTTAGCTTTACGAGCAGGAAGACACTCACATGGCTCTGCCGCTATTGCCATCAACGCCTCTTACACAGATGCCAGTGACTGCCTCCTCATTGGCCCCTGGGCGAGCCCTCTGGTCCCCCCTTGAAGATGTTCTGAGCCCAAGCCATCTTTCCAAAATATAAACCTGGTCATCCCATCACCTTCTTCCCTAGTTAGCACTCTTATGTGTTGTCTCTCTGTTTTGGCTTAAAAATCAAACTCCTCCCCATGACCATCAAGGTTCTACATGGTGAGGCTCTGGCCTACCCTTTCCATTTCATCTGTAAGTGTTCTCGTTTACCTGGCTCCAGATTCACAGAGGTCTCTCTCAATTTCCCTAACATCACAGTTCCTCTATGCCACAGGGCCTCTGCACATGCCGCCCCCCTCACCAACACTGCCAAAATACCTCACACCCCAAGCTACTTAACTCTTATTTATCATTCAGATCTGAAGACTTCACCCCTTGGTTCAATGCCTTTGTAAGACCAGCTTGCTCCCCTCCATGGGACTACTCCTTTATTAGTATGACCCAGAGGGATGAACACTAGAATAATGCCCACCTTCCCTACTTAATGCAAACCCCATGAGAATAGGGTCCTGGTTTGTTTTGTTTCTCTTGCATCATGAAACGAAGTAAGTACCTTCTGCAAGGATGGCAGGCTGATTTAGTCAATTAACAGGGATCATACAAAGAATGACAAATATGTGCTAATTCTCCCTAGGACTAAGGCCCTAGCACAAGAAGACATTACCCCCAGAACTACAGTATTTAATAAATGACCTACTGAAAAAGCTAAGACTTATTTACAACTAAAGCTGTACATAAATTGAAAAGAAGCTCCTTACAAGAAGACTCCAGGAATGAATTAGCAAGCCTGGAACAATTTTCTAAGACAGCCTTGCTGGAAGGAAATTCAAGTATATTCCTGGCAGGATCCTTAAGCCTGGTGAAAATGGTAAGAACTAAATACAGTTCTGAGCTATTTATATAGGAGACTCCATGTACTTGCTGATTAAGTACACATTTTCACAAGTTCGCTCTTTTCTGTAAAGAATGGTCTTGCTGTTTTCCCCAGCAATGTTTACAGTCTCCTGAGATTCACAGCACAGGACAGAGCTCTTAATTCATCCAACTCCTGGCTTCCCATGTCAAAGACTTGCAAAACATTCGTAAGGTAACGTGTAAGGTGAGTAGGGAAGAACAGACATTCAGCCCCCCTTCCTTTCAATATGGCAATCCCAACACGCCTGGAATTTAGCAGATTGTCTGGTTAAGTTCGGTGTCTTTCCTTTGCTGCATTAATTTACCTAAACAACAACCCTCAGACAGAGATGTTATAACCTGGATCAGACCATGGAGGCTCAAAGAAGCCAACTTCTTAGCCCAGACCCAGAAACTAACAGGCAGCTTCAAACTAAGCTCTCAATGCATTTCTGTCACTCCAATAAATAAATGCTCTTCAATAATCAAAACCCTATATTTAGATGTTGCTTCTAGACAGGTGATCTCCTCCTGAAAATTCCCGTAAAGTTCAACAAGAAGCAATCAGGACACCATGTCTGGTTATTCCCTAGAACTTTTATAACGTATGTACTCATAAACAAATGTCTAATCAGAACACCAGAATTTGTTAAATTAAAAATTCTATATATTTCAATTTATAGTCTGCTAATTGCTACTGTAGTTCAGGAAAATTTTGATGTTTCAAATTTTGTCCTCAGATTGTTCCTGAGGTGAGAATAGTTATCTGAACACATCAAATTTAGTAGAATAGTAACAATATCGTAAGAAGGGAATCTACCACATATTACAGGACATGGAAGTGCTGAATCTTTCTGCACATTAATACACAACTAGGATTTATGGATGTGTTGGCTTAGTTGGCTCCCTTCCCAATGACATTTCAGCAAGTTCGTCTTTTTTCCTACCTTTAAGAAACAAATCAAAGTCCCATGATCCACTTCTCCCTCTTCCCTTCACTCTACAGCCAGACCCAGGTCAGAGTTGCACAGGCAACTGTCTCCTCACCTCAGCCCACTAGCCTGATTTCACCTTCCTCATGCTACCCAAATGGCTCCAAGCAGTATCACCAGTGACCCAAACATCCCTGACCCTGCATACTGAACAGTCAGGGCAGCAAACCTGAAAACACATTTTATGCTTTACAAGTCAGCACTGAGCTGATGTGGCAGCTCTTTCTCTGCCCGGCCGTGCAGATGTGAGAAAGCTGCTCGGGGAGCCTCAGTGCCCCTTTGCCTGCTGAACCCAAGGACAGCTAACAAACATATGTCGTGGAGGAAGACCATCTTTGCTGCTGCCGGAGAGTAAACCAGCAATCTGTAAAGCTGAAACACCCAAATGATGCTCATGGAAAACCTGCTTTTTACCCTCATCTCTTTCTTCCCATTCGTCCTCAAAGAAAAGTAAAGCAAAGACAGAGGCAGTAAGAAACTCCAGAGATGAAGCCATGGTCTTTTTGACTGGAGGCTTTCAAATACATCTCAAAATTCAGTCATAGACAATATGGTCTCCACTTACTGAACGCTTTACTTAAAGGAAACTTCACCAAAACTTCTTGACAACGTGTTGAGAAGACCCCAGCAAGCACTTTATGTGCAAGAAGTTTTGGATGGAGAAGCAGGACAGCATGGCAGCGATGGCTAAGATCCTGGCTCTGGAGCCAGACTACCAGCAATCACACTCTGGTTTCGCAGCTTATGGTCAACTTCTCTGGCCTCAATAAGGATAGCAACTGCAAGAATTAAACTGCATGCAAAGCACATGGCACTGTGCCTAGACCATAGAAACGCCCAGTACATGGTAAATACCCTACAGATATCACACAACATGTAATTTAAATAAGACCTCAAGTATCACTCAAGTGGCTGATAATGATGTGTCAATGTCAATTCATCAATTGTAGCAAATGCACTGCTCTGGTGGATGTGACAAAGAAGAGGTTAAGCTTGGCTGGGATAAGGGACAGGGTAAGTCTCTGCATCATCTGTGTGATTTTGCTGTGAATCTAAAACTGATCTGAAGGCCAGGCACAGTAGCACGTGCCTATAATCAACAGCTTATGGAGTCATGGCGGGGTCTGGGGATCGTGGTTCAAGTCCTGCCCAGGGCAACACAGCAAGACCTAGTCCCAAAAAATTGCTGGGCATGGTGGCATGCACCTGTAATCCTAGCTACCTGGGAAGCTGAGGCTGGGGATTGCTTGAGTCCGTGGTACCATGGGCAATATGAGCCTGCAGTTCCACAGGCAAAAAAATAGCAAGAACTAGTCTCAAAAAAAAATTTTTTTTTAATAAATAAAATAAAACTGCTCTGAAAAAAATAATTTATTTTTAAAAAATGCCATCTAACAGCCTATGAAAAAGATAAGTATTCTTTTTATTTCCTTGACAATGACTAAGAATGATAGGTAGCAATTATAGAGCACTTAGCCCTTACTTAGTACTTTATATATATTACATTATTAAATAAGATACTGCATCTTTTACCATATACACACACATATATACATGCATATATGTGTTTTGTTAGAACAATTCAATTAAAACTTTCCAGATTTCTGGACAAATGCTTCATTGTTCACTTTAAAAACACTCAGATTATCCTGTCAAATCTCCAAATGACATAATTTACCAGCAGAAATAACATTTAAAGAAATCATAGGGGTGTTATAAGACAGCTAAGGGATATTTCAGAATGTAATTGCATTCCTCAACAGAGAGCTGAAAGGTTTAAGAGTATTAATGTATGTGTGTGTGCGCGCGCGCTCGCGTGTGCTTGTGTATTTATATATCTCTCAAAGCTTCCTCAACAAGTCAACGGTGTCTTTGGATGAACAGCTGCTTTTGGTTTCCTTAGGTACAGGGTTGAAGGACACAGTTTCTATACATGCTTTTGGTATTCAGTGCAGATGAATAAGATTACCCCAAACCTGTTCCACCCTGATCACTGCTCTCACAAGGAACAGTCTTTGCCTCCACTGAGTTTTAGCAAGTTAACATTCCAATAAACTGTGTTTTGTTCACATAATTACAATCCTAGTTACTGCATCTACAAACCAAATAGAGCAACATCTCTTTCCTGAATGAGGAAACAATGTAGGCTAAGAACATCAAGCCAAGAAGGCTGCTACTTTCTGTGCTCTGTCA
The DNA here is from genome assembly GCA_004024945.1 of Uropsilus gracilis. Taxonomy (NCBI): domain Eukaryota; kingdom Metazoa; phylum Chordata; class Mammalia; order Eulipotyphla; family Talpidae; genus Uropsilus; species Uropsilus gracilis. The sequence continues at coordinate 57,503 of PVHY01004376.1, read as the reverse complement.
CCGCTTAAAATAAAAGCAACAGCAGCAAGCTTTACGGAGCACCAGGCCAAGTTCTAAGCACAAGCCAACTGACATCATCTCTGTGCGGGAGGTAGAGCTGTCCAAGACCATAAAGATCGCAAGACAAGGGATCTGAACCCTAGCAGTCTTCAGTTCAGAAAATAAACTCCTAGCCTCTTACACTACACAATGCTTTAGCCCTGATGGCCTCACCCCACACTCTACTATTGGTGGACTTGTATCACTGAAACTATTTCCTGTAAGTGCACTCCATTATGGCAGCATTTCGACTCTGAGTGGTCATTTACAGTTCCTCTTATCAAAATGAGTGATGATCTTCACAAGCTAATCTCTGAAAAGCCACATTGTAATAATTTAGCTATTTTTATCAGACACTAGATTGTGCCTTGAGATGCAGAGTGAAACATCAACAGGTAGTTTGTTAAACGTTTGTAAATAAAAGTTATTGCTATTTAATAATGATTCACAATAACATTCTCTAAACTGATGGTGAGCTTAAATTAAAACTATATATAACTTATGTAATAACAGTTCCTATTATGGAGTTGATTATGATGATTATTCGAGCCAATGAACTATATCTACTTGCTATCCACTTAACCCGTGGTCAGGTGACTCTTACATAGATTATTTCTTACAATTCACTATTAAGACACTGTGTACACAAGTTAGTCTGAAAAAAATCAGAACTTCTAAACAAAGGTACAATCAAAAACATCCAAAAATAAGCCCTTTATGACACATCGGAGGATTTTACAAGTAGATTCCAAAAATGTGAGATACTAATTTGGTGAAGATCTTATGTCAAGAAATTTTCTACAGAGGAAATCAAAACTTTTCCGTCAAATAACTTTTAATTGTCCAAAACCATACTCTCAAAGTAGTACTAAGAGGACAGAAGCCAAACAGATTTCCAAGTAGAGTTGTTGCATAATTAACAAACTGCTTTATAACAGTGCTTATCGTGCATTCTTGAATTAAATGATACCCAACAGTTAGCCTTGGTTTTCTGAATAGAAAAGCCTTAAAAAAATCTGTCTCAATAGATTCCTCCCACTGATCATGAATTTCATAGGACTAGCATGTTTCCAGATTCTTCAAGCAACTTCCTGTTGCAATAATTCTTGACCCTTGACAGTGTCTCAGATCCTTCAGAGAATCTGATAAAAGCTATTAACCTTATTCCAGAGAAGTTCAAAGTTCATAAGCCATTCACAGGTCCCAAGAATCCCACTGCTGTACCTTGCACCAAATGAAAGGAAAAAGGTAACAGAACCTCCAACTGCAATAGAAAACCAAATATTTCACTTATTCGATTTGTTAGGAAAAAAGAGTTCCTTTTACAGAGTGGGTGGTGAATTAGCTTGAAGCTGGCTCTGGTCAAATGTATTGATTTTTACACTCTAGAACTTTCTTCTAAAACTCCAGAAGTATACTGTATACTTCCTGCCTGCCAGCACATAACTCAAATGTCACCTGAGAAAGGACTGTTCTTGACCCTTTGAGCAAAAGCAGTCCCCTGGCCCACTTTATCACAACTCACACATTTATTTTCACAAAAGTATTGCTATTTCAAAAGTCCTGATAATTTTCTTACTATTTTGCCACCCATACTAGATTTTAAACTCCATCATGGCAAATACCTTGTCTTGTTCCCCACTTTGTATCTTTAATGCCTGTCATAGTGCCTGGGCATTTAACACATATCTGTTGAATGACTGAAAAGACAGGACGTTCAAACTGGACAAGGTTTTTAACTGGCTGTGAGTTAAGAGTTCTTGCCCTCGCTCTCCAGTCTGTGGTCCATTCAATCAACATCTACCATGTGCCAGACACCATTGCAGGCGCAGGGGATACAGCAGTGAATAAAGCAGGCAAGTATCTTTGCCCTGACAGCCCCTCTGTATCAGTTGACCACAGCGAATAAGTAGAACTCTCGCACAATACACCACCTGGGAGGTGCAGGTTAACCCTGAACCTCCCTTCCTTGAGAGTTAGGGGGATCCTCTAATGAAATAACACGGACCAATCTGACACTTCCGAAGTCAGTTTCTGGGGGTTTCCCTGAACCAGTCGGGCAGCTCTTCCCCTCTGCTCTGCTCACATGGGAGAAGCCCAACCAGCAGAACCCAGGTAAAGAAAAGGGCAAAGGCTACTGCTTCTGTGGGAGGTGAGGGGAGGAAACAGGAACCAGGACGGCAGGAGTTATGGCAAGAGTCTCGGGATGGGAGACTGGAGAGCCAGTCCAGGCTGTCACCAACTTGCTAGGTGACCTTGGGCCAGTCCCGAGCTGCCAGGACATCAGTTTTCCCCGGGATATATAATAAAGAGGCCGGCTGGGCTGGGAATCGGGGTCGGGAGAAGTGGAGGCCAGGAGGCCTGGCAGAGGCCGGGCGAGGTAACGGCCGGAGTGGGGAGGTCGGCGCGGGGCCCGACTAGGGCGGCTCACCCACCGAGCGCCACCTGGCAGGCCCTGCGCAGCTGGGAGTGCTGGGGCCGCTTCACCTCCTTGTCGGCTAGAATCTTCTCCAGGGCCCGGGACACGAACATGCTCTTGGTCTGGCTCTCCTGCATGGCCCCGGCCCGGCGGGGGCTGGCAGCCCCGCGGGCGGGCGGCGCGAGCAAGCGGGCGAGCGAGGCTGTGGGCCCGGTGTCCGGGCCGGCACCGGCCGCGTCCGTCCGCGCCGCCCCGTCAGGAAGCGACGCCGCGGCCCCACGGCGCCGCCATGTTGGATCGCGTCACGTGACCACGTGACTGCCGGGGCCGCTACGACTGCCTAGCGTCCGTGGACCCCGTGACCCTCGACAGGGCGGGGCCTACGCTGGAGGCGGGGCGGGGTCAGGAGGGAGGGGCGGGGCGAGGGTGGAGGTAGGACGTATAAAAGAAGGCTATACTGGCTGGAGAAATATGGGGATTACAATGGAAAATTGTAGAGTGAAAAAAAAAAAAAGGTGGGAAGAAGCGTAGAAATGGCAGGAGGGGAGAGGAAGGGCTTGTCAAAGGGAGGCGGTGGGGAGAAAGAAAAACAACTAGGGAGATGATAGTGGAAGTGATGGGTAACAGATAAGGAAAGATTTTAAAGGAAGGAGAGAGGAGGATGGAAGGAAGGAAAATTGGAAATGAGAGAAAACAGTAAGAGGAGGAGATGAGGAGAAAAAAAAATTGGTGAATGAGTGAGGTGATGGAGGGAATAAGAGGAGGTGCAGAGAAGAGAGGATGCTGGGGGTTAAAAAATGAGGTGAAGCCAGAGAGGAGGTGATGCACTGTGAGAATAGATGGGGATGTGAAGGGAAGTGAAGGGAAAGAGGCTGAGGATGGGGCGAGAAGAGGAGGAAGGGGAGAGTTCAGGAGTGAGCAGAGAGAAAATGAAATGAGAGGTGGGAGAGACATACCAGTAAGTGTATGAATTGGAAAAAAGGATGGTGTGGAAGGTGAAGGTGGAGGAGGTGAGAAAGATGGTAACAAAACATGCTGGGAGAGGGAGACAAGGAAAAGGACTTGAAATTCCACTTCTAGAAATCTACCCAAAGTTTACAAAAACACTAACTCCGAAAGGACACCTGTATATTTATTGCAGCACTATTTACAATAGCTAGGCTATGGAAGCAACCCAAATGCCCCCAAATATAATGGTGCAGAAAGTTGTGGTCTATGTACACAATGGAGTATTATTCATTCATCAAAAAAGAAACTAATGTCATTCGTGGCAACATGGGTGGAGCTAGAAGGAATCATGCTGGCAGAAATAAACCAGAAAGAAAAAGAGAAATACTGGATAGTCTCACTTATATGCGGGATAAAGGGAAAGCAAACAGACAAGAAAACTTTTAAACTAACTGTCAGCGGAACTGAAGCATAGAGCAAGAGAGGGGGAGGGGGAAAGCAGGGGGGTGGGGTGCACAGAAAAGATTAAGATGATGGTTCATGGTGAGAAGGTGGTTGGAGAGCCTAGGGGTAGACAACAATGTAAAAATAAAATAAAATAAATAATTTTTTTTTTTTTTTAGAAAGAAGAAGGGCTTGAGAGATAGAGGGAAGGGAGAGGACCTGAATGGGAAGAAGAGAGGGGTGTACCTCAGACACTCCACAAACAGGATTTCATTTTGTGTCTTGGCAAGACACACCCTCCAGTCACCAGTCTGACTCCTGGCCATCTGTATACACAGGTTGACCATGGGAACTCAGCCCCCGTGTATCTCCCACTGGGCTAATTTCCTTTCATAAACCTGTGGTCCCTCACTATACATTGAGCAAGGCAGGGGGGGTTGAGGGGTCTCCCAGGGGAAGTCAAAGCTCACCAGTGTTGACAGCCTGCAAGTGAATTTCTGGTGCCCAGGCCGCTTCCTCCCACCACCAGTGATCCCAGGATGGCTGTTGGTGATGTCCCGTGGACCCTTTCCTCTCATTCTGCCCACCTCTTCCACAGGGAGCCGTGGTGAGGTTGGGGTCATGGAAGGGCCATGTTTTTCTTGGAGTCCTCAGAAGCTCCCCACATTGCCTGCTCATATCTCGGGTCTCAGTTCCCAAATCTCAGGGCGACCCTCCTCAACCACTCTGTCTAACGAAGCCCTCTGTCTCCCTATTGGATGTTTTTCACAGCGTTTTCGTACCCTTTTCACCTGTTTGATTTGCATGTTGTCTGATTAGGGTATAGGCCAGAGGGGGGTAGACTGTATCCCCAGGATCTATCCTGAGATAGAATGTTCCCTGACCACATTCCATTGCTGTAGAGACTGTAGCTTCTTCCTCCAGGAAGTAGAGTCTGTGTCTCCATTCCCTTGGACTCACTCTGTCATGTTCCTTGATCCCTACAATATGGTCAAAGTGTGGCCACATGAATCCCAGAGCCTCGATATCAAGGAGCATCTAGAAGAAAGTGCCTGAGGTGAGAGAGAGGCCCAGTCTTCCCAAGGTTTCCAATTAAACCCATCCCCAGCTGACCCCCCCCCCCCACTGAATCCAACATCTTGAGTCTATCCCTGGTGAGATCTGCAGAACTGCCTAGCCAAATTGTAGCATAGAAACCCACATAGTGTCATTATTTGGAGCCACTACAGGTTGAAGTGACTTGTTTCACAACATTGTTGACTAAGACACCCTCAATCTTCATGTGTTGAGTGAATGAGCAGGTGAATGAATGAATGTGTGAAACTCTCAGAAAAAGTGCAGTCCACAGAATTCTGGAAGTTTTGAGCTCTTCTCTCCCGTTCAACCCTGGAAAGAGGTCAGGCCAACTGACTCCCCTGCTGAAAACCCTATGGTACCTCCTCATTGCTCTTGGAATTGACTCTAACTATCTCACTCGGACTGACTTTTCTGCCCTCATCTTGTTCCGCCTTTCCTCCTCCTCCAGGCTCTCCAGCCATTCTAAATTCCATTTTGTTCCCATCAAGGACTTGACTTATACCCATCTCTTCTCAATCAGTTCTCCTCCACAAGGACAGTCACTCCTGGGGCATTTTGAAAAGCCCCTGCAATTTCAAAATACCATCTGTTCAACTGGTGTATCTCTCTCTCCCTAGTTAGGGTGGCCAGATTTAGAAAATAAAAACTTAAATTTGAATTTCAGATAAAATATGAATACCTTATTTAGTAGCTGTCCCCTGCAACAATGAGGACACAGTTATATTTAAAAACTGCTCACTGCTTACCTACACTTCAGTTTAGCTGACTATGTTGCGCCTCACCTTGTAATCCTATTCCCATACCCCCGTTGGCTGGCAGCCATGTTGGGTCCATGAGGTAAACTTTGAACTGGAAGTTATTTTCAGCAGAGCAACAAGAGAGAAGGTACCTGGGTGGGGTGCTTGCCTATCAATACATACATTAGATAGACACAAACCCCTTTCCCCATTTTCTGCAGTTACACCTTCTCACCCCTCTGCTCTGACTCCTGCTTTCCTGATGCCTCAACTTGGTAACCTAAGCTGGTCATTTCCGGCCTCATGTCTTCATAGCAGCTGCCAGTCAGGTTCCTTCCCACCACACAGACGCTATATGCCCAGCCAAATGGGGGCCTACCTCCATTCTCCCTCCATGCCGTTGCTCAGGCTGCCCCTCACCTTATTACCCACTTTGAAACAGATTTTCCATGTCTACTTTAGGTCAAAACTCAGATGAGACCTTCTGGATCCTTCCTAGGGTGGGGGCTTGAGGAAGTGCCCTTCGGTCTGGGGCCTCAGATAGAGACGTTGAGATTCTCCCATATAAGTTTATATTCAAAGTTCATCCTGTGTACCTGTGTCCAGGAACAGTGTTAGTTTGTTCGGTGTTAGTTTGTAAGTACAGTTGCGCATCTCTTAAGAATCATATACCTTCTGAGAAACACATCATTAGGCAACTTCATTGTCAGGTGAACATCGTAGAGTGTAATTACACAGAGCCAGTAGTTCAGTTTGCACATACTGAGGCTAGATGGTGTAGCCTTGGGACTGCCATAGTCTGTACAGTGCATCCTTGGCCAGAGGTCATTCAGCACTGCAGGAGTACCTTCAGCACACACAGTGTGGTTTTTCTTATCTCCTTTTACCTTTATCTATTTATTTATGTTGTATGCCTTCATGCATGCATGCATGTATGTATTTTTTGAGACTAGGTCTCTCTTTGTTGCCCAGGGTAGTTCCAAACCCGCAGAGTCATGGGATCCCTAACCTCAGCCTCCCAGGTAGCTGGGATTACAGGCCCCCGCACGCCCCCGCACCCAGCTCTTTTTACCCTTTATGTCTTGATTTGGGCTCCCCCAGAAAAGAAGCCTGAGACAAGGATCTGGTTGTGTTTTGGAGCGGTTCCCAGCGCAGAGCAGCACAGGGATGAAGATGTGACCAAGAGGATGTGATAACAAGTGCCTGCTGATTGCATCTGGGGTCCATCTCACTGAGATTCTGCAATTGAGGGTTCTGGGAATGCCAGCAGGGGCTCAAGACGAGTGGGACAGAGGGGGAATTTGAAAAAGGAAATTCAAGAAAATGGAGGGGGGGGGAAGAAAATGGAGAGAAGATCGGCTGCGTCAGTGTGACCCCTGGCTTCCCTGTGACCACATCTGGTAGCCTGGCCCAGCTCTTCCAGACGAGATTATTGTGGAATACAACAGAGAGGCTGCACAGAGACTCCCAGCAGCTTAACCCTACACTTGTTTTCCTTCCTCTTTAGCGACAAAACCTGAGTTTCAGCTGGGGACCCGAGGACTCGTTGTCTATCTGTCCTACTATCTGTGCGCTGTTGTGTCTTCTCTGCATTGAACCATCCCATCCTCGTCACCAGTTGCAAACATTGGGCTCACCAATTTGTAGAGGTTCATTATTGGTTTTAGTGGTTAAACAGACACACCAGGCAGGGCCGGGCCGGGCCAGGAGTGCCCGGATGGAGGCGAGTCCCTAGTCCCCTGGGAATCTTCATGTTCTTTCTGTGGGCGTGCACTCTCTCTCTCTCCCTTGTGTTGTCTCACGCTCTCTCATTCCATGCTTGTGTGCACTCTCTTGTGTCTGCTACACCCCTATATCCCCTCTCTCCTAGGCCCAGGTGTGCGCACTTCCACATGTACGCACCCATGGGGCCACACAATCATGCAGCACCCCAGGTGCCAGTAATGCAGGTCAATGGAAGGAAAAGCCTAACTCACTTACCTCACACTCAGCCAAAGACTATCCATCCCTAGCTTTCCCACATGTAAGAGTGGTCTCATGATTAAGTCTTAGACATGAGATAGCAAAGGTATTAAGTGAGATTTCCAGGTCTCTTTAATAGGGAGGGGAATAACCTCCATTCTCTCCTCTTTCCCTTCTACCTGGAATGTGGACATACTGGTTGGAGCTTGAGTAACAATTTTAGACTATGAAGCAACATCTAAATGGAACTGGAGCATCAAGACACTGGGATGCCCTATCTCTGAAGGTCATGGAGCACCTGGACTACTCACCTGTGTTACCTTTACAGAGAGAAAATTGTCTTTCTTGTTTAAGTCAGTTAGTTTGAGTTTTTCTGGATGTATGCTGCTAAACCAAAGCAATACTCTTAACTCTTGCTAACTGAAGCAGAAAAGGAGCTGTCCTAGAATGATGTTAAGTCTTCTGCAACATAAATCAGAAGATAGGCAAGCTGGGTGTGGTGGCACGTGCCTATAATTCCAGCTGCCTGGGAGGTTGATTCTAGGGATCACTTGAGTCCATGGATTAGAGACAACCCTGGGCAACATAGCGAGACCTACTCTCAGAAAGAAAGGGAAGGAAGGAAGGAAGGAAGGGAGGGAGGGAGAAAGGGAGGGAGGGAGGGAGGAAGGAAGGAAGGAAGGAAGGAAGGAAGGAAGGAA
>PVHY01004376.1:37300-49076 GCA_004024945.1 Uropsilus gracilis | reverse complement strand
AAGTGTGGGGCCTCAGCACCTTCTGGGCAGAGCTCAGCCTACCAGCTGGAACAGAAACACAAACCTTGGAGCTGCCCTCTGCCCTTTTCACCAGTGGGCAGCTGACGGTGGACTCCCAAGGACAGACCCTCCATGGCCATTATGAACCTTCTACTCATGTAGTGACCTCCCTCTTTCCTTCCTGGTACATAACTTTAGCGTTTTCAAACAGCTTTGTCTCTCTCACAATTCTGAGCTTGGCTGGGATCAGCCAGGTTGCTCTTCTGCCTCATGGGTGCTGGCTGTAGCTAGGCCATGACCCAATGAGAGGGGAGGTCTGTGCCCCCCCACCCCAATCCAATAGACTTTTGAGACTATATCAATTAATAGTGGCAGAGGGGACACTCTTTGATCACTGAGGTGAGGTCACAAAAGGCCACTCAGCTCCCACCTGGCTCAAGGTACGCTTGAACCGCATCCTGAGTTACCGTGTCACCTGGTACTGCCCTGAGTCCGCCATGCTGTGAGGAAGCTCAAAGTAGCCCACATGCAAGGACCATGTGGAGAGAGGCTGGTGCCAGGAAGCCCAGCTCCTCCAGCTCCAGAGTTCTGACAGTGGTCACATGGAGTCTCCAGGTGTTTCTGCTGACCCACAGGATCACCGAGAGGTGCTGATAGTTGTTTTAAGCCACTGACTTGGGGATGAGCCACTCAGTAGCACTAGTATCCAGAATACTTATTTAATCAGGGAAAGACTACCCTGCCAGCATACTTCGGAGAGAAACTACTCAAAGTAGGGAAGCTCCTACTGTTTTCTGGCTGACGGTGCTCATGGCCTGAACCAGAGCTGTGACGGGGGAGGTGGTGCAAAGCAGACACATGTCAAAGGCTGGATGACCAAGCTTCAGGGACTGTCTGAGTGTGAGGAAGAGGCAGAGCAGGGCACCTAGGCTAACAACCAGGTTTCTTATTCGGGAAATCAGCTAGGTGATGAGACCAAGAACATGCAAACTCTGGGCACAGCTTCTGAAAAGTTGGTTTCAGAAAGAAGAAAGATATACATTCCAGCCTCAAGACTGCATCTTCCCATGGGTGTTATTTTTCAGCAATGCCAGCCTCTACAAAATGTCCAACCTGATTCTTTTTTTTTTTGAGACTAGGTTTCTCTATTTTTTGCTTGTGGAACCACACCACAGGCTCATGTTGCCCGGGGTACCATGGACTCAAGCAATCCCCAGCTTCAGCTTCCCAGGTAGCTGGGTTTATAAGCACACACCACCACCCCTGGCTATTTTTTTGAGACTAGGTCTCACTACGTTGCCCCTAGTGGGACTCGAACCACAATCTCTAGGCTTCCTAGGCTGCCATTTACAGGCATGCACCACCACACCCAGCTCTAACCTGATTCTTTCCACAAGGTAAACAAGGCCTTCTAGCCCCTTCCTCAACATTAATGCAATTTACTTTGAGGACACCAGAGGGCGCCAATGTTCAGGTAGTTCATAGATTCACCACCTGGTCCTGTTTTACTCTTAAAAAGGAGGCCTTAAGGCCAGGCACGGTGGCGCATGCCTGTAAGCAGCAGCCTAGGAAGCCACGGCGGGACCGGGGATAGCAGTTCAGGTTCCGCCTGGGGCAATGTAGCGAGACCTAGTTCCAAAAAGTTAGCTGGGCGTGGTGGCGCGCGCCTGTAATCTCAGCTATCAGGGAAGCTGAGGCTGGGGATTGCTTGCGTCTGTGGTACCTGGGGCAACGTGAGCCTGCCAGCACGGTGGCGCATGCCTGTAAGCCCAGGCACGGTGGCGCATGCCTGTAAGCAGCAGCCTAGGAAACCGTGGTGGGGGCCAGGGATCGTGGTTCAAGTCCCGCCAGGGACACGTAGCAAGACCTGGTCCCAAAAAAATATAGCGGGGCGTGGTGGCGCATGCCTGTAATCCCAGCTACCTGGGAAGCTGAGGTTGAGGATTGCTTCAGTGCCCATGGTACACCAGGCAACGTGAGCCTGCAATTCCACAGGCAAAAATAGCGAGATCTAGTCTCAAAAAAAAAAAAAAAAAAAAGGGGGGTGGGGGGTCGGGGGGGGGGGGGTGTGTGGGGGGGGGGTGTATTGGGGGAGGGTGAGGGGTGGGAGGAAAAATCGTCCTCATGAGTGACCTGGCACCAGAATAAAATGCAATCACTATGTATGATTGCATACATAGTGCACTATGCTGGCTTTTGTCTCTTGGCTGTCATCAGAGAAGGTATCCCCTCACTTTCCCATGACCCCACCTCACAAGGTCTGGGGACTTTTCCTTGTTGATTTTCATTGCCAACCTTGAGTGCAATCAGTCAAATTTGACTCGGAAAAGTTGACCTTCTGCCTACAACCCCGTTCACCTCGCTGTTCTCCTGAGATCTCCTCAGCGCTGAGCTTCCAGTCCAGAGTGGGAGCTCGTGCCTTCAGCTGGGGGCACTGGAAAGCATACAGGATGATCCCAGTGCTGCATGAGCTCAGCAACAACTGCCTCCTGTGTCCCCTTCCAGAATCTTCTGAGGAGTCAGGAGCTTGCGGGAGAAGTGGGGTCCCAGTGCCCCTCAGAATGCAGCCCTCCAGTCTTCTGGCCCCTGGGGCAGCTTCCCCCCAATCCTACTCAGGGGGCAAGCGCCTTCAGGCTGACTCCCCAGCTGCATCTTGTCAGAGGTCGCAGAGCTCAGGGGCCCAGGGGTGAGAAGACCAAACCCTCCCACTATTTTCATTAGTACCTCAACTGGAAGGGATTATGCAGTGATCAAGCTCTCTCTGTTCCTCAAGGTACCAAGACTCTAGGAACTGCAGATTCTCCCGAATCTGGTAAAAATTATCTCCCAGACTTGTGGGCGCGGAGGCTCCATCACAGGCTGCTCAGATCTCTGCTGCCCACCTGGCTTTCCCACAGTCGGAGCTAATGTCTGTCTTTGGGTTCTCTTGTTGCTTGTGCCTCGATGAAAGCAATTACGCTAGTTTGGATCCTTCTTGGAGCCTGAAGCTCCATAGAGCAAGAGATGCTTCTTTTTCACATTTCAGAAGAATTCTCTAAAGCTGGGGTACCCAACATCCCCCCCTCCTCCGCTCCACGCTCACAGACACACACACACACACACAGCCTGGTAAGATTACAAGGAGGACTTTGTTTTCTTGCAATTCTCTATCTCAATTGTTTCTGCTAGATTTGTTATTTTTTCCCCCAATTCACGATGCTTTGGAGAAACCCCAGCAATGAAGTAAAATTTTCATAAACTTCAACGAGTGCTGCTTATTCTAATCCTTCATCTCTTTGCCTTTTGAGTGTCGTGGTGGTCGTAGAGGTTGTAGTTAAAGTCTTCTTTGGACATGGAGCATGATGAAAATATTTCTTCGATTATCTTTGATCTGAACGTCTCCAGTTGGCGGTAAGACATGTGGGTTATGCTGGTTGGTGATTTGTTTTTTCAGCATTTTCCCTGGGGTGGTAGTCGTTGCCTGGTCACACCCAGCGCTGTCTCCAAGGCAGAAACCATCCCGTTGGCAAAGGACGTGGCCAGTTTCACTCTGAGGTACACATCCGCAGGAACTGAAAACGAGATTCACAAACTCTCCTAGAGAACTCGGAGTAGCATTGTAAAATAAACGAACTGGTCAGGCTTTTTCCACCATTAGCCTGTGGTATTATTGCACCCTCCCCATGACTCTACGTACCTGACTTAGTGAGTGGGCTCCCCTGGGCCTGGGAGGCAAGGATAAAAGGGTGGTGTCATCCTGGGGGAGGGGGAGAGAATGTGAGGAGAGCAGGGAAAGGAAAATGCCAGGGAAGAGCATGAAGGGGAATTTGGAGGAACTTGAGAGAAAAACTCAAGTGACTCTTTGCTGCCTGTCTTCCTCTCTTCATTATTTAAAATTCTATGAAGATAATTCCAAGGTCTCCAACATTCTTTAGCTGCTAGAACTGATGATGACCCTGCCCAGATTGGGATGGTTGCAAAACAAGCATTATACATGCTCCCGCACGCAGGGACTCCACCAACGAATGGGCGAACATTCATGGGGCCACACTCAGGTAGGTCTTAATCACACGCGTGTGTCCTGAGAAATACGTCCTTAGAGTGTGACTATATCCCATGGAGGCAGAGCCCCAAGTGGCAAGATGGTCAGCAGGCAGACCATCCTCCTCTGCAGTCCTCCACTGACCCTGAGGGGTTTTTCATCAAGGGACTTGCTTAGCCACACATGATGGAATAGGAGATGGGAAATGATTTCTGATGGGTGCGGGTTTATTTGGTAGGTGATGCAGATGTACCAACATTGATGGTTGCACAGCCACTGCCTTGTGCATTTGAAAGAGTGAATTTTAATGCATGTGGGCTGGATCAAAAAAAAAAAAACAACAACCCTGAGTTGTTCTCAAGTGCTAAGGCCTTTGAACAAGCTATTAGGGTGATTTTTCTGGTGGCTCATGACTAGGCTGGTTTCCTTGTGACTGTGATCCTGACAATGGAGGATGTGTGTGCACTGCACGTGGAGCCAGTATTGGTTTGCTGGGAAGTCCTTTCCTCTGCTGCATGCTGATTTCCTGGGCTTTGTACGGGGGTGTGGGGGGTGTGGGGTGTGGATGCCCTTCTCTGGAAAGGCTCTGGGACCCCTACTGGATCTCAAATGTCTTAAACATAAAGTGTATGTATAATTCCCAATATGCACATAATCATTCATTCATTCAATCAATTCAAGAAATAATCATCAAACACTATGTGCCAGGCAGTTGTGCTAGCTTGGGAACACAAAAATAGGAAAAACCCAATAGACAAACTCTATTTTCATGGAGCTTCTGTTCCAGTAAAGCAGTGGTTCTCAACAGGGTGCACACTGTGCACGCCAGAGGACATTTCTAATGCCTGGAGACATTTTTGGTTATCATGATGAGGGACAGGGCGCCCATTGCGTAGCAAGCAGCGGTTGGTCAAGGATGCTGCTAAGCATCTTACAAAGCAGAGACCTGCCCATAGCACAAAATGATCTGACCTTAAATGTCAATAGTGCTAGATGGAGAAACCCGATAGGGAGCTAATTGCTCAGTGAGTTGTAGGATTTCTTTTTTCCAACTTTCTTGAGATATAATTGATTTAATTGAACTGAAGCTGCAGCCTCAGGCAAAACTGTGAAAAGACAGTTTGCTCCAGGCAAGTTGACTCTGTCCTTAGCTCCCATTTTTTTTTAGGGTGATAGGTACTTAGCTACAAAGCTTTTCACCACCCCCTTCCCCTTTGTCTTTTTTCTCTTTTCAGAGGCTGCAAAGCTAAAGCCCTCACCTCCCTGGAGGCACCTGAAGCCGGAATGACCGTGTCACCCAGTTATGGCCAGTGAACTAGAGCAGAGTTGCTGGGTGAGGCACACAGGAAGACCTTTAGAAGGTTCACACTCAGTTGACTGCCTCCTGGACTTTTCAGCCTTCAGAGCTTTGTATTTCTGGCCTCAGCATTAGACAAGATACTCCAATGAAACTCAACTCAAATTTAGTAGAAACAATTGAGATATGGACATGATGGTTGCTATTAGCCTGGAGCTGTTATAGACCATCAAGGAAGGTAAGTGATGTTGACCCACAGAAATCAGAGTCAAGAGATGATGATATTGAGCATCTGGATCCAGTTATACCTGAAGTTGTTAGTGCCTCTAGACTTTTTGAGTTGTGGGATAGAAAAAAGGAAAGGTCCCTAGGGTGAGATTCCCTAGGGGCATTTCACATGTGGCAGTTGGGGAATGAGGAAGAACCAGAAAAAGAGGCTGAAGAGTATCGGGTGGGAGAGGAGGATGCCAACATGTGACATCTTAGAAGGGAAGAAAGAAAAGCATTTCAGGGGGCAGGAGTTAAATGTACTGCCAGACCCAGCAATTCCATACTCTAAAGAAATGAAAATGTGTGTCCACACAAAGATTGTCATCAGTGTTGACAGCACCTTCATAGGTGGCGAAGAATGGAAACAACTCAAGCATTTACCACCTGATGTATGGGTAACCAAAAGGTAGTAAGATCACACAGTGAAATATTATTCAGCCATGAAAAGGAATCACCGATACATGCTATAATGTAGAAGAACCTTGAAAATATTATGCATAATGAAAGAAGTCAGGCATAAAAGGACAAAGAGTGTATGCTACTTATATGAAATATCAGGAATGTGCAAAGTTACAAAGACAGAAACTAGATTAGTGGTTACAAGTGCTGGGGGGAAAGGGAGCTGGGGAGTCAGCTGAGTGGGCACAGAGTTCTTGTTTGAAGTCATGAAATATCTGGAAATAGATGATGCTGATGGTTGTACAATATTGCGTGTGTATTGATGCCTCTTAACTGTACACTTAAAAATGACAGATTTAGTCATGTTTTACCACAATAAAAGAAATTTTTAAAAAATGTGGAAACAATCCAAATATTCACCAATTTGTGAATGGATAAGCAAAATGTGGTCTATCTGTGTGGTAGAATAGTATTCAACAATAAAAAGGAAAATGGACCTTTTGCAGTGTGAAAATCACAATTCCATAGATATGAACATTTTGAAAAGAGCTGTATAGGGACAGAAAGTAGATTCACTTTAACTGGAGTCCAAGGGAGGAGGGGAAGTGACAGTGACTGGGTTTCAGGGACCTTTGGGGGATGATGAACATGTTCTAAAAATCATTAAATTGTATAATGAAGACATGTCCATTTCATGATATACAAACTACCCTTCCAAAACATTGCTTTTGAAACAGCTCCTTTCAAAAAGGGGGAAATAAGCCATGTAGGTGAGGATGTGGAGAAATTGAAACCCATAGGCATTGCTGGTTGGCATGTAAAATGATGCAGCTGCTGCAGAAAACAGTAGAGCAGTTCCTCAAAAGTTAGAAATAGAATTCCCATGTGGTCCATCGGTTCCACTTCTGGGTGTACCCTCCAAAGAATTGAAAGCAGGGCTCGAACAGGGAACACTACACCCAGGTTTGTAGCAGCGTTATTCACAATAGCCGAAAGATGGAAGCAACCCAGTATCCATCAACGGATGAGCAGATCAACAAAGTGTGATTTGTCCATACCAGGGAACATTATTCAGCCCTGAAAAGGATGGAAGCCTGATGCAGGCTACAGCATGGATGAACTGGAAGACATTGTGCTAGGAGTAAGAACAGAGAGTGTGTGATTGCATTTCTATGAGGCACCTACAATCGCCTCACTCATAAAAGTAAAATGGTGGATGCTGGGTCCCTGGGGAGTGGGATGGGGAGTGAATGCTGAACAAACACCTAATTTCAGTTTAGGAAGTGCGCCAAAGGGGGTGGGGTGGGGGTGGGGATGGTTGCACAACAGTATGAGTGTACTTAATGCCAGGGAACTGTGAACTTAAAATGGCCAATGTGGTAAATTTCATGTCATGTACGTTTTACCACAATTAAAAATAAGGAAGAAGGGAGTGCACAACTGTGTCACATGCCACTGAGTGGTCCACGCTGGATGAGGACTTGGAATTGGCCATGAAATGGAGCTACAAGTCAAGGGTGAGTAGAGAGGAAGAATTCTGAGAGACTTTGGACTCTGAGGCACTTTGCTATAAAGGGAGAAAGAGAAATGAAGCTACAACCGAGGTGACTTTGAGGTGATTTCTTCCTCAAAGATGGAATAAATGATGGAAAAGATCTAGTAGTTAACCCCTTGTGACCCAGGACACCTGCTCTGTTATGTGTCACATGTACATTTCAGGTACCAGGGAGGAGCCGGGAGCAGGTACTTGGTCTTGCCTTTTCTTAAAAATCCTGATTTTATGTTTATTTTAAAAAAATTATCTATTATATTATTTATTTTATTTTACATCATTATCTACTCCAGGGTTCTCCCACCACCTTACCTCCCATGAACCATAGTCTTAGTCTATGTGCCCCTCCCACCCCCAATTCCTGCCCATGCTCTATGCTTCAATTTTGCTAAAAGTTAGTTTTATATTTTCTTGTCTGTTTTCCCTTTGTCCTTCATATAAGTGAGACCATCCAGTATTCTCTTTTTCTTTCTGCCTTATTTCTACTAACATGATTCCTTCTAGCTCCATTCATGTTACTGCAAATGAAATGTTTATCTTTTTTGATTGATGGATAATATTCCATTGTGTACATAGAACACAGCTTTCTGATCCATTCGTCTGTTTTGGGGCATTTGGATTGCTTCCATATCTTCTTGGCCTCTCCTTTTAAGATGAACCAACTATGACCCACTCTCTACCATCACACTGCACTTCCATATATATCACGTTTACTACAACTGAATCACATGGTCATATGCCTGCAAAGGGTCTGAAAATTGCAGTCCTGATTCCAGGCAGCCATGTTCCTGACTAAGGAAGAAAGGGGGGAAAGGCCCTGAGGTTCTACTCCTTCTACTGCCTTGGTAATAGCAGTTTACAGTTTATAAGACTTTTATTTACATTTCAATCAGCAGATCCTAAGAGCCTGGTATATGCCAGGGAACTATTTTGCCCACAGATTCTCATGTGAGTTACAAAAAATATTAACCCCATTTTTCATTTCTCATTTTTGGATTCCCAGAGTCTATGCCAGTGCCTGGCACACAACTGCCAGTCAAGAAATGCTTGTGGTTATTATTGTTGAATTTCTGGCATTAGAACTCTGGTCCAGCCAGGTGTGGTGTTACATGCCTATAATCCAAGCACTGGGAGGCAAGAGGTCTGGGGTCGCTTGAGTTCACGGGTTTGAGAATATCCGGGGCAATATAGGGAGACCTGGTCTTGAAAAAGTAACTGGACACAGTGGCCGGTGCCTGTAATCCTAACTACCTGGTAGGCTGAGGTTGGGGATCGCTTGAGTCTATGGAATCGGGACTACCCTGGGCAACACAGCAAGACCTAGTATCAAAACAAAAACAGAAACAACTGGTCCAGAGAGGTTGCATGCACACAGATCCTGCATGGGGATATCGGTGTTCTGATTCCAAATCTTATGCCCTTTCTGATTGACTGGTTTGTTTAGCATGGCTGCCAAGTAAATAATACGGGGTGTGCACCTGTGCGCAATTTAATATTTGATAACAACACCCCATTTTCCCCAGGAGCCGAATCGCTGCCACTCTTGGACCCTGTAGTTTGGGCAGGTTTTCCCTGCCTCTCACTCTCCAGTCTCCTAGTACCTGCCATCTGACACATCCAGAAACCAGTTGAGATTGCAGGTTCTCACTCCCTGCCTCAGTTCTGTACACAGCAGACCTTACAGGCTGAATTTGAATTTGCAGCAAAGAGAGAAGTTCTTCATTTTCTCAGTGAGGATGAAGATGGTGGCAAGTAGGAAGGGCAGAAGGTTCCTAAGATGGAACCTGCCAAGTAGCTGCAGACACAGACCTACTAAGTGTTCAACAGACCCACTAATTGCCAACAAGGGCAGTATTAAAATTTAGGCATTGCTGCCATTAGCTGTGTTTGAAAAACAAGGAGGTAAAAGAGGCCTAAACCAGAGAAGGCACTCCCTTCTTTTACTTTGTTGCAAATTCGGGGGGTTGGGGGGAGGGGGGGAGCAAATGAAGCACCAAGGGTGTGTAGAGGGAAATTGGAGCTCTGGTTTGGAGGAGGGGGAGAGAGGAAACAAGGAAAGGAGTAGGGACATGAACTTTTGGGAGGGGAGGCAAATTCCAGAGCTTGGAGGTTTTGGCTCCTGGAGGAAAAGGACCCAGGAGTGGAGTTTTCTGGGGCTCCCCCAGCATTCAGGCTGGAAGGGTGGGGAGCTGTTTGAAGGTGGAGAGGCGACCTGATGAAGTGCTGAGCGACTGTGCCACTGGGACAGACCGGAGGTGAACCTCGTTTTGGGGCATCCACCTGATGCTGACTGGAGTGATGGAGAACTAGAGGACAAGGATGTGACTTGGTGATGATGGACTGAGGTAAACCCCACTCAGCTCCCTGAGAAGCAGAAGTGGGGTTCCTTTCTGTTCTGGGTACTTGTGAAGGTGTGGACTATGAGACTCTTTGAGTTTGTTTTTCCCTTTCTGGAAATAAACCTCTATGTTTACCCTTATTGCTAAGATTCAATCTCTGGGCAGCTGCTTGTGCAGGCGGGAGAACCTGCAATCACAAAATGTCAAAAGGGGGTGGTCCCCTACCCCAGTGACATAATGACCATCCCTACTCCCGCCACACCAGGCAGATGCTTCCACGCCATCCCTCCAGTTGCCCCAGCTTCACTAGTGTCAAGGGGCGGGGCTCTCATGTGGGGATGATCTTGCCACCATTGGTTCTCAGCCATGGGTGGCAGCGCTGCCGGCACCCAGGGGGGTGAGGCCGGGAATGTGGCAGATGCCTCCAGCCCAGGACAGCGCCCAGAGAGAACCCCACAACCCCACAGCTGCCCTTGGCCCGCTTGCATTTTGTCCCGCCTCACATCCCCTTTTTGCCCTCACCCAACTCCTAGCGCTGCTTTCACTTCCCCACTGGTGTTTTTATTTTTTGTTGTTTGTTTCTTTTTTGAGACTACATCTTGCTATGTTGCCCAGTTAGTCTCAATCCTGCAGACTCAGGACTCAAGCAATCTCCAGCCTCAGCCTCCCAGGTAGCTGGGATTACAGGCACCCGCCACTGTACCCGACTGCTTTTTCAAGACCAGGTCTCAATATGTTGTCTGGGGTAGTCTTGAACCCGCAGACTCAAAGCAGTTCCTGGCCTCAGCCTCCCAGCGCTTGGATTACAGGCGCACGCCACCACGCCCGGCTTCCCCACTGGTGTTTGAGAAGCGTTTCTTCCTGTTTGCAGACTCTCTTGTTTGGCAAGCTCAGCCCAGTCACTCAGCCCGGGAGCCAGGTGCCTTCCTGGGGAAGTCAGAAGGTATTAACTCATTTAGCCCTGACAGCAACCCTGAGGGTTGGCGCCCTTCCCAGAAGGGAAGCCGGAGGCAACTCAGAAGCGCTGACCCGGGTGTGAGCACAGAGGCTGGCACAGCCACATCTGGCCAAGAATCCTTGCAGCTTCACAAACATTTGCAGACAGCAGAACCCATCCCAAGAATCTAATGCCAATGCATTGGGCCTGGGCCTTAGAGTCTGGGCTGCTGAGAGGTGGGGGCTGGCAGTTAAACACCGAGGGGGCTGAGCGTGGGCTTCACAGGAACCAACCAGAGTTGGGAGGGGTGTGGACTGCATCCAGAGGTTGTTGCAATGGGGGAGGGGTGAGGCACTAAGGGTGGTATTGGATAAAGGCACTGGGTGAGCCCCTCTGGTGATTCCCCAGGAGCTGAGTGCACATGCTACCAGGAGGGCACCTTGGGGAGAACTCCAGATGTTGTGGGGAGAAACGTCAAACTGCCTGGCAGACCCTGGAAGGAGGAGGAGGAATGCAGACCATGTGAGGAGGGGAGCAAAGACCCAGAAAGGCAGGTTTGCAAGAATGAAAACACCCTAAGGTGGAAAGCCTGCCCCACCAATCTGTTCTGTAGAAGGACCCATAAAATGCACATTTTTCAGACCTGTCAGGGATGTGCAGAGGAGACATTCGAGGAGGAGGCTGGCATGGAGGCTGGTGTGGAGGCTGGCGTGGCATGGAAGAAAAGAGGCTGGTGTGGAGGAAGCTGGCATGTAGGAAGATGGTGTGGAACCTGGCATGGAGGAGGCTGACATGGAGGAGGCTGGCGTGGAGGCTGGTGTGGAGGCTTATGTGGAGGAGGCTGGCATGTAGGCTGGTGTGGAGGAGACTGGCGTGGAGGAGGCTGGTGTGGAGGCTGGTGTGGAGAAGGCTGGCGTGGAGGCTGACGTGGAGGAGGCTGGCGTGGAGGCTGGTGTGGAGG
>PVHY01004376.1:0-37200 GCA_004024945.1 Uropsilus gracilis | reverse complement strand
ACCTGATAGTCTCCTGCCTGTGTGCAGTTCCTAGATAGACAGGAAGCCAAGTCGCTCAGCCAGGGGGTGTGTATAATTTAAATTTAATAGATATGCCAAATTTTCCTCCAAAGAGAACGGTATCAGTTTATAATTCTGTTTCCTTCTGCCCTTGCCAATACACTTGACAGCATCAAACTCCAAAATATGTCTGTCGTAACCAGGAAGGTTGAAGTTTTTCCATATGTTGACTGACCATCTGTTTTCCCTTCTTGGTGAATTGTTAACTTCTCTCCTTTGCCAGCTGTTGTAGTGTGTCTTTGTCATTTAAAAAATTAATAGGTGGTCGTTCTTTATGGATTTTGGGCACTGATCCTTTGTGTCGGGGATAAATATTTTCTCCCGTCTGTACTTTGCTTTTTAACTTGGCTTCTGGTTTTCCATTTGGTTGTTGAGGGGACATACTTGTAAAAGTCTTTATAACAATTTCTGGTGCAGCCGGGCACGGTGACATGCTCCTTTAATCCCAGCCTTGTGAGGCTGAAGCTAGGAATTGCTTGAGTCCGTGGGTTTTCGCGATTACCCCAAGCAACATAGCGAAACCTAGTCTCTAAAACAAACAAACAAACAAACAAACAAAAAACAAAACAAAACCAATTTCTGGTGTAGAACTAGCCTCCAACAGAATAGTAGCTGTAAAGTGACTACCTTGCAGATATTGGGCACCCAGTCCGGGTGAGGAGGACATGGCCTGGTGAGCCCCTGCAGCACCATCAGGGGTATATGAAGGGTCTGTTGGCTGATCTTGACCAACACTTGCAGGGAGAGTATGGGGCCTGCGACTAGAACACCCAGGCTTCCAGGGCCAGATGGAGAAGAGTCCACAGGTGGCCACAGCCTCTCTGGCCCACTTGGAGGAAGCCCGCCTGCAGACCCAGGGTGCCCTAGACCAGGTGCTGAGGGAGTCCACTGGTACACACTGGGTGCCCTGGGAGGGTGGGGAGGGAGCCCGTGTGCAGATCATGCCACCCCAGTATATGAAGATGGAGTCTGCTGGCATGCCCAGGGCACCTGATGGTGAGGGAGCCTGCCTTGAGACCCAGTGTTGCCAGGAAGGGTGCATGGGGGGGGGTTGCTGATATTTTGCCTGCATATTCTAGGGGCCCAGGGCCTGGTGTTGAGGGAGTTTGGGGGAGACCAAGGGTTCTCCAGGCCTGTGAGGAAGGGAGATTGCAGCAAAATGGGCATCCCTGGGATGTGTGGAGATAGCCTGGCTGCACGCCTGGGTAGTAGCCCTCCAAGGGGATTGAACTTGCAGAAGGACAAGGATGTACTCTAAAGGGTGCAGAAGGAGTCCATGGGTGGCTGAGACTGGTGTGGAGAAAGCCTGTTTTCAGGTCCAGGCAGGCCAGAAGGGGGTTAAGGAGGGGGAGAGAGGGAGGCAGAGAAGGGGAGAGGGGGAGGGAAAGGAGAAGGAGGGAGGTCTAGTTTGACTTCTTTCACTTGGAAAGAAGCATTAAAATTTTCTCTAGGCCTTTTCATGGCTTAGTGGCTCCTGTATTTTTTAGTGCTGCATCATATTCTTTCACCTTTGTGTTTCAGTGTATTTACCCATCTGCTCACTGAGGGATGTCTTGGCTTTGCACCAATTGTTCCATCATGATGATTAATAGTTATCCTTGTCAGTGTTAAAAGTTTGCTGATTTTGGATGATAAATTACATGGTCTCTCAACATCTTAAATGTACAAAGTCTTTGTGTCTTTGTACATAATAAAATTCAGAAAACTACCTGAAAGTGTAGTTTCACAGTATTACCATTAAAAAAATGGGCTTCCTAATGAAATACCGTTTGAGAAGACTGTACACTGAAGATACCCTGTGGGGTATCCATGTTTGTGAAGTAATGAAGGTTCTGAGAAACTCCACAGTTAAAACCAAAGATCCCCTATTCGACAAGATATGACTAGATCTGATATTTCCCAAATCCTTTTCACCAGAGATATTCTTTTTCTTTATCTAATCATGTCTCTGTCCTATGGGAAACAATTGAAAAACACCACTGTGAAGATACTGTAAATAAATCTAGGGGAGCAGAAATTAATGAAATAAAGACTGAAAAATGGTGAAATCACTGAGAAAAACAGTAAAACCAAAAGCTGGCACATGGAAAAGGTCAACCATCTTGACAAATCTTTAGCCACATTGACCTAGAAAAAAGAAAGATGAGTCTGATTGTTAATTAGGTCAGGAAAGGAAACATTCCTATCTATCTTACAGAAATTAAAAGGGTTTGTCAAGGAAAACTATGAGCAACTGTATCAAAAAATAGGTGATTTAGATGAAATGGGACAAATTCTCAGATACAAACCACCATAATTAAGTAGAAATGAAGTCTGAACAGAACACATGAAGTAAAGAGACTGAACTAGTAAAGAAAATACTTTCCATAAAGAAAAACCAGACTCAGAGATCTTTATTGGTCAATTT
This sequence comes from Uropsilus gracilis, assembly GCA_004024945.1. Classification (NCBI taxonomy): domain Eukaryota; kingdom Metazoa; phylum Chordata; class Mammalia; order Eulipotyphla; family Talpidae; genus Uropsilus; species Uropsilus gracilis. The sequence goes on along the minus strand of PVHY01004376.1, from coordinate 34,733 downwards.
TTTTTTTTTTTTTGAGACTAGGTCTTGCTATTTTTGCCTGTGGAACCGCAGGCTCTCCTTGCCCGGGGTACCACAGACTCCAGCAATCCCCAGCCTCAGCTTCCCAGGTAGCTGGGATGACAGGCACACGCCACCACGCCCAGCTATTTTTTTTGGAACTAGGTCTCGCTACGGGCCCCAAATGGGACTCGAACCACGATCCCTAGCCCCGGCCACTTCATAGGCTGAAGCTTACAAGCACGAGCCACCATGCCCGGCCTATTGGTCAATATTACCAAATGTTTAAGGAGAAATTCATATCAACTCTTCAAAAATGCCGTAAAAATTAGAAGATGGAACAATTTTTCACTCCATTCTATGATATCAGTATTACTTTCATAGCAAGGACATCACAAAATAGGAAGTGAAAGATAAATGTCCTCATGAATGAGACAGATATTCTCCAAAAATATAGGCAAACTGAATCTAGAAAGGAATTCACCAGGAATTTACTCCAGAAATGCAAAATTGACTTAACATTAAAAAATCAATCACTGTAATATTAACTATATTAATATCATAATCCCCATTGAGATCACTAAATCTACATTTAGTCTATTTCATTAGACTAAAGGATAAAAAGTATACGATCCTCTCTGTAAGGATAGAAAAAGTGTTTGACAAAATCGAATTCCATTTCATGACAGGAAAAAAACAATAGCAAACACACACACACATATATATAAATAAGTGCTCCTGAGGTTATGTATGTGTGTATGTATATCTATTATTGGTGTATATGTAATGAGCTGGTGGAAATGTAAAATGGCGTGTTCACTTTGGAAAACATTGCCAATTGAACCCAGCTTCTGTACTTCATGGTAGATACTCAAGAGAAATGAAAGCACATATTTATACACAAAAATGTATCCAGAGATTTATATCAGCATTATTTAAAATAGCTAAAAATTAAAAAAATTTAAAAACCACCAGATATTCATCAATTGATGACTGGGTAAACACTTGTGGTATATCAAAAAAATGGAATATTATTTGTCTATAAAAAAGATCTGAGGAATCAATACACATGACAACATGGGTGAATTTCCAACATCTTATAAGTGAAAGAAACAAGTGATATATACTAAACATGTTGCGTGATTCCATTTAAATATGAAATATACAGAATAGGCAACCACATAGAAACAGAAAGCAGTAGGTGATAACCTAGGACTGTGGTGGGCTTGGGGAAGGAAAATGCTTGTAACTACTATTGGGAATTATTTTGGAGATGATGAAAGAATTCTAAAATTAGATTCTAGTGATGGTTGTATAACCCTTGATATGATATCCCAGTGAATTGTACACTTTAAAATGGTAACTTGTATGGTATGTGAGTTATATCTCAATAAAGCTGTTTAAAAAATAACTAAATAAGGAATGTATACAAAGGATCAAAAACTGGGAGGGAGTACTGATAGAAACCACCTATCAATTAAACTTAAAAGTAAGTTTATTCAAAGAAACATTTTTAAAGCAATTACAGAATGGATTTATGAGTTTAAATTCTTCTTTGATTACGGAAAAATGGCAAACAGACACCAAAATGAAGGGATACAAACTCCTGTGGCTTCAGCAATTATCAACTCATGGCCCATCTGGTTTTAGCTCTATTCCCCGCACCCAGTTACCCCCAAATTTGGAAATTAATCCCAGATTCATGTCCTTCTGGTATCTCAGGACCCTCCTAAGGTATGGTTCACTGTGTCCATGTCTTCTGAAGACCTCTGGGCAGGTTTTTAAAAATTATTTTATTTTATATCATTATCTACCCCAGGGTTCTCCCATGACCTTATCACCAGTGAACCATCCTTAGTCTTTTGTGCCCCTTCCACCCCAGACTACTCCCCTTCCCCTCTCATGCTCTATGCTTCAATTTTGCTGAAAGTTAAATTTTTTTTGTCAATCTATTTTCCCTATATCCCTCATATAAGTGAGCCCATCTAATGTTTCTCTTTTTCTTTCTGGTTTATTTCTGCTAGCATGTGTCCTTCTAACTCCATCCATGTTGCCACGAATGATATTACCTTGTCTCTTCTGATGGATGAATATTTCACATATACCACAGCTTTCTGATCCATTCATCTGTGTTGGGGCATTTGGGTTGCTTCCATATCCTGCCTATTGTAAATAGTGCTGCAGTAAACATCCGCGTACAGGTGTCTTTTGGATTGGAGTTTTTGTATCCTTTGGATAGATTCCTGAAAGTGGGATTGCTGGATCTAATGGTAGTTCCATTTCCAGTAATTTGAAGGTCCTCCACACAGCTTTCTATAGTGGCTGGACCAGTTTGCATTCCCACAAGCAGTGTGAAGTGTCTTGGGCAGGCTTTTTAACCTCCATGCTGGCTTTTCTCTGGGCACTATTTTGCTTCCTTTTCCGAGACAATGCACTTTGTAGCCCTGGATTCTTTCCAGCAATCACCCGGGGATGCTCAGAGACCATTTAGCACCTGTGAGGACTTTTTTTTTTTTGAGACTAGGTTTCACTATGTTGCCCAGGGTAATCCCAAACCTGTGGACTCAAGTAATCCCTAGCTTCAGCCTCCCAGGTAGCTGGGATTACAGGCGCCCGCCACTGTGCCTGGCTGCTTTTTCGAGAGCAGGTTTCGCTATGTTGCCTGGGGTAGTCTTGAACCCGTAGACTCAAGCAATCCCAGGCCTCTTGCCTCCCAGGACTTGGACTACAGGCGCGTGCCACCACGCCTGGCTACCTGAGAGGTCTCGGTGGTAGCCCATGTGTGAGCTCACTTCTAGCTCTATTCCATTTCCTCACCTGTAGCAAAGGTTACCAGAGACCTGCCCACTATCCTCTCTCTCTCCCCTTCCCAGGAACTGAGCCTCAATTTATTAGAGGTGGCACTGTGTACAGTTAATGGCACGCCTTCCCCAGCCTCCTATGCAGCCAGGGCTCAGTTCTGGTCAGTGAAATACAAGTAGAAGTTTGGGGCTGGAACTTCCAAGAAGCTTCTTAAAGGAAGCTGGGAGGGCAAGGTTTTCTCCCTTCTTTCTTCTTGTGGTCTAAAAAGTGGCTGCAAGGGTAGAAGGTAGACTTGAGGGTAAAAGCCAATTCTAAGGATAATGAAGCAGGAAGCTAGACAGAGGCTGCAGCCTCTATTTGGGGGGAGCTGTTTCTTTCCCCCCAGAGTTCACTGATGTAAAGGAAAATAAAGTCCACTGACTGTTGAAGCCACCATTATTTCTGTTCTCTCCTTCAAGCAGCTGAGCACAATACTTATCAGATACATTGTTCCATATTGTTTTCCTCTCCGGGAGCCCCTCAAGTATTGATTTTATCCGTAGTATTTTTATAAACCACTTTAAATCCTTTATGGACTGAGAGTCAAAATAAATAATTTATTAAACAGCAGCATTACACAATCGAGCACATGGACTCTCATTTCAAAGAGCAGCCACCAAAAGCATTTGCAGACGAAAAGTTAAACTGTAAACTGAAGTTGGAATCAGGAAGGAAATCCGTTGCTTATTACCAGAAAGATGGGCACCACATGGAAAGTCAATTTCCAGCAGGGCGAGTTTTTAAAATTTGAAAAGCTGAACAAAAACGGACCATATGTCCCACCGTGGAGGACAGGCGAGGCGGGCATTAGTGTATTAAAACAGAGGGGTATCGGGTTGCCACTGGGAATGACAAATATGACCGTGATGGAGAAATAAAGGGGGGGGTGTCTACAAGGTAACAGGCAAGGAGAGTGAGGGCTTGATCGAGTACCCACCCTGCTTTGTCACCCTGTGCAAAATTGTGTCTTTGGTAGCTTTAGGGTCAGAAGACTTTACAGAGTGAACAATACTTAGGGAGTTGAGGGCTGGAGGGTGAGGCTTTTATTTTGTGGAACTGTTGATGTTTCCATTTAAAGTGCGCATCTGGAAGAGCTGATAGATGTACCCAGAGGTGAGGTGATATAAAAAATATGCCATAACATGGAGGTAGCCCTTCACAGAGCAGTGTCCAGACAGTCTTCTGCCAGCTCTGCTGTTAACCCTTTAGATACTAGGTTGTAGGATAGACTGGAGTGTCTCCAGCGAGGGCCATGAGTACTTGGAGAATCAAAATGCCAGCCGGGCACAGTGGCTCGTGCCTGTAAGCTTCAGCCTATGAAGCGGCTGGGGCTAGGGATCATGGTTCGAGTCTCGCTTGGGGCAACACAGCGAGACCTAGTCCCAAAAAATAGCCGGGTATGGTGGCGTAATCCCGCTACCTGGGAAGCTGAGGCTGGGGATTGCTTGAGTTCGTGGTACCCCAGGCAATGAGAGCCTGCAGTTCCATGGGCAAAAATAGTGAGACCTAGTCTCAAAAAAAAAAAAAGCTACAATTACTCAACCATGAAGTATTCCATCATTTTAATAACTTGTAGAGTCATATGGCTGCTAACTGAAGATTAGCCGTGATGATACAGAACTTGAAGCATTTTTTTTTCCGCAGTGAAAGTTTCCAAAATGAAAACTGATTTCAATACATGCGCAGAAGGGACTATTTAAAAAAAAATATATTTATTTATTTATTTTAAAGAATGATCTCTTTATTTGTTTGTTTATATAGACACTAGGTCTCCCTATGTTGCCCAGGGTAGTCCCGATCACGCCGACTTAAGCAATTCCCGGCCTCAGTTTCCCAGGTAGTTGGGATTCCAGGTGCCCACCACCACACCAGGCTGCTTTTTTGAGACCAGGTCTTGCTATGCTTCCCGGAGCAGTCTCAAACCTCTGAACTCAAGAGACCCCTGACCTCTTGCCTCCCAGGGCTTGAATTACAGGCATGTGCCACCACACCTGGCTAGAAGATGATGTTATAAGAGGCTAATAATAGTGGCTTGTGTTTACTGAGCACTTTCTGTGCTAAGCACAGTGCTAACTCAGTCTCCTTTAGCCCTCATAGGAGCAGCCTTTTGCTGTGGTCTTTAGGTTGCAACTCAATTGGGCTTGAACAGAGAAGGGAATCTATTAAGGCATGTAACCAGAGCAGCCAGTGAGATTCAGGCCTGGCTGAATCCAGACGCTTACAAGTATCACCAGCACTCAGTTTTCCTCCTGCCTCACTGTTCTGCTTGCCCTCGTGTTTCTCAAGCCGACACTTGGTAGGTGGCCGTTCTATCAGCTCAATGCTTGATTTATTGAACAGTAGCAACGAGGATATTTTAATTCCAGTGACTGTTAGGATGGAATCCCATCAGGCTGACCATCCCTGAACCAAGCTCAGTGGTTTGGGGGCCCGCCAGGTGCTGTGACTGGGAGTCTCAAGTCCACCTCCAGATCTGGGGTGGACTGAATGGGGTGAGGGGATGCCACTGAATTGCTAGAAAGAGGGGAATACTGGGCACACAGAACATCAGATGTTGCTTAAATGCCCCCTGTAACAAAGAGACTGAGGCTAGCTACTGTGTTCTGTATTTGAACATCAAAAGGATAGGCTGACTGGCAGGCTAGCGCCCCCTAGTGAGTAAAGGGATGTCGAGGGAGGAAAGTACATGAATAATCAGGTTTGGGTAGGTGTGCAGATCATGCAGGGTCTCTGAAGCACTATTGTCAGGACTTGGACTTTTGCTTGGAGCGAGATGGAAGGCTCCAAGGCTCCACCTCATGCATAGGTGAGGTGATCTGATAGGGATTTGATCAGATCTGACTGCTCTGTTGCTGAAATATAAGATAATACATTGCTATCACTTAACCATTCATGCTTGCTCACATAACAAACGTGAAATTGACTTGAGATTCAGGCCTGACCAATCAGCATGTCTGAATTCCTTAGCTGGTGAATCAATATGTATCCCATGTAGGTCCAATAAGACCAGTTCAGACACTTCAGCTATAATTTTTGGGAAAAAAGAAACCTTTCCACCAGTATTGCTAAAGATGTGACTTTTGCTGGGAGGCAAAGAGGTCAGGGGTCGCTTGAGTGCACGGGTTTGAGACTGTCCCGGGCAACATAGCGAGACCTGGTCTCGAAAAAGCAGCTGGGTGTAGTGATAGGTGCCTGTAATCCCAGCTACCTGGGAGGCTCAGGCTGGGGATGCTTGAGTCCGTGGGATCAGGACTACCCCAGGCAATATAGCGAGACCTAGTCCCCCCCCCCCAAATGTGACTTTTGTGGCCAAGAGCCACCACTTAGTAAGAATGCACCTGAGAAGGAGACCCAACCCAAAGAGCTAAGTGTTGGGGATGAAGAAAGGCTGACAGTCATTACTTTGGTTGATCCCTAGATCTAGCCTTACCTGAAGCTGCTCTGGCTCTGGATTTCTCTGGTCTGTGAGTCAGTATGTTCCGCTTTTCCTCGAAACCATTTTGAGCTGGGTTTTAACACAACCGAAAGGATCCTAAATGAGATGTCATGTATATGGACTCACTAGGTGCTTAGTTTTATAGACTGATGCTGAGGTCATTTTGACAAGGTCCCCTCCTCATGAGCACATGGTCAGAGGAAATAAAGACCCTCTTTCCCTTCCTCTGCCTGGAGCGAGTCCCCTCTCCCTCTCCCTCTCGCTCTCGCTCTCCCTCTCCCTCTCTCTCTCCCTCTCCTTCTCCCTCTCTCTCCTCTCCCTCTATGTTGCCCCAGGCAGTTCTTGAACTTCGATCCCCAGTCCCAGCCATGACTTCATAGCCTGTCACTTATAGGCACACGCCACCATGCCTGGCTGCTCAGCTAGTTTTTGAGACCAGATCTTACTATGTTGCCCCAGGTGGGTCTCGAACCCACAGACTCAAGCAACTCCTATTCTCAGTCTCCCATCCTAGGCTGGGATTAAGGGCGCATGCCACCACGCCTGGCTGAGGCTCCTTTTCTGCCCCACAAGAGCATCTGGCCTCAGGCAGAGCTGTTTGTTAGGTGCTCTCTAAATGCATGACTCTCAACTGAACCCCGACTGCTTCCCAGGCCAGATTACACGTCTACAAGCTCCCCACAACTCTCGACCCACAAACCACTGGCTAGCAAGTCACTAGGAAGTAAAAGGAGCGAAAACAAGAAAAGCTCTATTCCTTTGCTCTGACTCTAAGGAGGAGGCAGCTTGATAAGATCAGTGCTTGGCTCCCTCCTGCCATCTTTCATGTTGCATTGAGTTTCATTCGTGTCCTCTTTGGGACCGTCCCGCAGCCAGAGCTGTCTCCTGAGGACTCTGCTTGGCTTTCATCCCGCCCACCTCAGGTCAGGTGAATGACAACAGCAGTTTTCCGACCTGTGTCTTAACAGCAGACCTGAGCTAGAGCCCACTGGGGAAAGGGCTTCTTGGCCGAGAGACTGGGGATAATATTACAGGATCTGTCACCTCCATCTGCCACTTTGACTGCCCCCGAAGGTGTCTCTGTATGGAGGAAGAGAGGAAGGGCCCCAAATACCTTGCGTAGTCCCTTGAGGTCAGAGCACAGAGGTGAACCCCCACATATTATTACGAACCACCTGATCTTGCTGCTCCCCAGATCTGGTGTTGGGTGTGGGAGACTCCACAAAGCCAATCCCCAGTTGGACCATCCCCAGTGCCCCATCCGCTCCCTCCCCTTTCTCCTCCTCCCCCATGGGACTTGAGCTCATAGCCTTCCCCACCTGCTCCCTGCACTCAAGGGTGCTTTCAGAAAATCCTGCATGGCCTTGACTGTGCCTTCTGCCTGTGCACCCTTCCTCCTGCTGGGCGCTCCCTCTGGTTCGCTCTTCCAGATTGAGCTCCGATGTCACCTTGTGACACCTCCAGTGCCAACCCCAGTGCCAGCCCCACCTGCCTCCACTACGCCACACCATGAACAGAGTTGGTCTCTTTTGTGCTTTGTTCAGCCTCCACGTAAAGGGCTTCTCGAGTTTTGCTCTTTGGGGCACCTTATGGAAACCTGGGATCTCTGAAACACTGAGATCGATTCAGGGCATCACATGGTGTTCTTTCTTGGTGTAAAATGCCACTATTTGGTCGTTGTTTACACTGTGATGTGATTGTCCCAGGAAGTCTAGTCCACATGCCTCACACACATAGTTTCAAAAAGTTTTTCTTTCCATGAGAATTTCCCAGACCCTCTCTCAGCAGCTGTCCAGGGTACGCCAGAAGCCTGGGCACCTGAGCTGCACCAGGACAGCTTCAGGCCCAAGTCACGGCCGAGCCTGCCCAGAGCCCCCCAGAGCCCCCAGCCTCCTTGGCCTGGCAGTACCCCGACCTTGCTCTCTGAGCTGCTCGCCAGCCACTCTTGCCCAACGGCCCAAGGCATAGTGGCACCAGCTTGTGGTTATGCTGGCCTCTCCCTTCCTACCCGCCTCCCAACCACAGCGCATCTCAGGTCCCTGCCGGCCTAGCCCCTGTCAACCGCTCCCCTTATCACCCACCACTTCCCTCCGTCCCCACCCTTTCCTCACCACCCCGCCTCCCTGCACTGCTGTGATGCTCAGACTTCTCTGCCTTCAATCCAGGCTTCCCACTGCCCCTTCCCTCTCTGCCTTCATTCATCCCAGTGTCCATTCAGCCTGCAGGTTTCTGCTTGAACATCACCTCTATCCCCCCCCATCTAAGTGCACCCCTGTGGTGACATAGTCCTGCCTGACCCATGAGCTGCTGTGTGGAGTGTAGCCTTGCTCTTGCTGCTGTTTCCTGCCAAGATTCCTTCTTTCCCTTTCGCTGAGACTTGCCTGTTTTCTAGGAGTACGACTAAGGCTGCTGCCTCACTGGCTGGGCAGAGAACAACTCTGGGCGGAGCCATCTTCAGCACTTTGCTCTGAGATGAAAGATAATAAAACCTCAGGGCGGTGGTGGTGGTGGTGCCCCACACTCCAACTGGCACATCCTGCCTATGCCGACTGTCTCAAAGAGGCTCCCAGTCAGATCACTGTGGTTCAAGTTCAAGTGAGGCAAGGGTAGGGGTTTTTTCTCGACACTGCAGTCCCTTACACCTGATCGTGGTGAACACACCCCTTTCCTAACACACACCCATCCTCACAGACACCCCTCCAACACATACACACACACCCTCAAACTCACCCTTTCACACACATATTGACACAGACATAGGTACACCCCCCCAACAGCTATCAATACATATACACACCCTCACACTCTCCCTTATACACACATCTCAACACCCCCCTGGCACAACAGATATCAACACATACACACACTCTCACACCCTTTCACATACATGTTGACACAGACACACGTACATACCCCCTCACACACACACAACAGCTATCAACATATACAAACACCCTGACACACCTCAACAAAGACACACATACTCACCTTCAGACATACATACACAACACAAACCTGAGACATGCACACACCCCTTGCACATACAACCCCTCACACAACAGACCAACATAGATGCACATAGGCACACCAGCTTGGATACCCATACCTCCCCTCCTCCATGGCTCTACAGGGGAGAGGTGGTGGGCTGCTAATAAGTTTATCAGCACAACTCAATCCCTGTTTATACAGGGGGCCTTTAACTGAAGGGATTTTTACAAAGTCCTGGGTTTAAATCCCGCACTAGCTGTTTAAGGGGTGACCTGTCTGGGGAAACTTTTAACCTTAGTTTCCTCGTTTATAAAATGGAGACCCTAGAGCCAATCACAGCGTTGACATGTCAGTAAATAACTGGATGCTTATAACTGGCATGTGACAGTCCATATAGCATGACCTCATTGTGCAAAATAAAAACCTTCTGTGTGTGTGTAAGCCTGGGAAAGAGTGTGACGGGAGTGGGTACGTGGGGGGGGGGGGAGATGGTGAGGGAGGCGGGGCATGCTGTTTCCTTGCTCAGCTTGCTTTCATACTTTCTTGTTGGAAACTGTAATGAGCCTGTGTTTTCTAACAGTACGGGCTGAGGTTGTTGAGCTTGTTGTTGAGCAGATATTGCCTTCTCCCTCTGCTTCTGGTGGGGTTGTGTTTCTTTGACCATCTTTGCTCTGGGCCAATGGGATATGACTGAAAGTTACATGAACACAGGCTTGAGGTATGTGGGTCATGCTGGCTCCCTCCACCAGCCCTACCTTCCACCATGAGAAGGATCTGCACCACACAGCTCGCAGATCCCCAAAAAATGAGTGACACATGGAGCAGATCTGAACCAAACCACGTATCCAGCGACCCAGCTGAGATGGCGAGATTGAGTATCGCTCCCAAAAAAGTCCATGGATGTACAAGCCAGAAATAAATGAGTTTTTTTTTTTTTTTCTGTAGCAAATGTGGATGGATTCACTTGGGTTACTTTAAAAAGAGAAGAAAACTAAACAGAAAGAAAAATCAGGAAACAAAAACAGAACAAATAGCTGCTCAGGGAATGCTGGGTCCTCCTTCAAGGGCCAGCTCCCTAGATTCCAAAGGCCCTGCCAGGCTCCATGAGAAAGGGGTGCCCTTCCCCATGGCACTTTGCCCCATCATTGTTTTCATCTATCTTGCATAGTTCAGTGTTCCCAAATCTGACTTAACCAATGAAGCCAGCCCCTGCCACCCTGCAAAGTAGAATTTGGTGGCATCAACAGAATAGAAATACAAAGGACTCTCCTCTCCCTCATGAGCTCACGTCTTGGTGATCTGGACCTGAGTCAAATGGCAACTTATTTTGTGCTTATTTTGTGTCTGCTGTGTAACCAAGTATAATTCCAAGTGGGGCTGTTATGGCCCTCATGTCACAGTTGATGAATGCTTGGGAGAGGTTGCTTGGGCCTCAGATCTGTCTGGCTCCAAAGCTCTCTGGGCCTTCATCAGGGCCTTCATTGCAGACTCACTTCTGCACACAGTAGGTCATTGCATAATGTCATCGTGTTTGAGGTCATTTCATTATGTCATTGATAAGAAAATGGTCCCTGGCCAGGCCCATCCTCTGTGTGAAGTTTGCACGTTCTCCCATATTCAAGTGGGTTTCTTTCCATGTCCCAGAGATATGCACCTGAGGTTGATTGGCAGGTCCCAGCAGCCTGTGTGTGCGCGGGTGTGTGTGTGCATGCATGTGTGTGTGAGATCACCCATGACGGAAGGGTGTCCTGTCCAGGATGGGTTCTACCTTGTGCCCTGAGCCTCTGGAAGAGGTCCCAGCTAACCACAACCTTGAATTGGAATAAGTGGGTTGGATGAATAACTACACATGATCATTTCCTAGAAGTGTTTGGAGTCTTTATCTGAAACTTCGGTGATGATTTTGTGACCAGAAATAGATGTAGGGACTTAGTTTTTATTTACATCAGTCCGGTCAGGGTCAAATTAGTTGAATACACATCCCTTTACTTCAAGTTGAAACTTCCAAGAACCTATTGATGAGGTTCTGTGAGGACTGAATGTCTGGGATGTTCTTAACCTTTGGTGGAGGGTTTTAGATGAAAAGAACAGAAATAAGTAAGACACTGCGGTTGAATGTTACACAGCAAAAGCTGACTGATGTGGCTTCTTCTGTAGCCAACATCTGCAAATAACCTGGATTTTCCCCCCTTGAATTGACACAAGCACCAGAGAACCCAGAGTTCTCATTCTGCAGTAGGTCACGGCCTCTTTGGCCTCTGTGATTCCTGGATAGCCCCTGACTTGTTGTGTGATCTGGGACAAACCACTTCCCTTGTCTGGGCCTCTATTTCCCTCTCTGTTAAATGAGAAGCTTGACGTGGATGCTTCAGCTTCAGGAATCTTTTGTAGTTTCTTCCTGAGCAATTTTTTTGTCTCCAAAGAAGTATGCAGTGGGCTCAGGGCTGGGGTGAGGGGAACAGCAACCCCCTTTCATGTTAGGGCTATGTGGGAGGCTCTCTTTTTCTTCCTTCCTACTTTCTTGTTCTTTTATTTAAACAGAAAGTTATTTTAAACCCTAAGTGGGGAGCTTCTCACAACCACATGCCTCCGATCTCAAGCGCTACAACCTCTTGCGGAGAGAGAGCAAGCAGTTTTTAATTCTTACTGTTCTCCTGCCTCCTGACTTCCAGGGAGGGGAATCTCCTTCCATTCATCCTTTCCCCCAGCTGAATCACTTGCCTTCTGGCCTCTGGCAGTGAGAGGGCAGTGGTCTGAAATCCCTGTGGTCTGAAATCCCAAGCCCTGCACACTCACCTCTACCTGCAAGGCACCAGGACATCGTGTTAAACACCAGGGCTGGTGCAGCAGGTCTGGGTGGGACTGAGCTCCCAGCTGGTGCTGGGATGAGCAGTGAGACCTTGAACTTGCAGGTGCTATGAGCTCAGGAAACCCAGCTGGAATATTGCTCCATGATGCCTTCTCATTTTGAATGGGCCCTGCACAATTTTACCCTGCAAAAGCACTATTTCTAGTAATATTCTTTAAACACGTGATCTTTGCACAAGGTTAACAGATGTTAAACACTTTACAAAAGGTATGCACTGAAAAGGCAATCACCTTTTATCCCATCCCCTATCGTCCCATCCACCTAATTGTGAGGACCCTGCTTTCCAGTTGAAGCCAGAGCAGCACAGAGTGATTGAGTGATTTACTCTTCATTGCACAGCAAAGAAGGATCAGAACTGGGATCTCTTGCTCCCCATCCTCTTCCATGATCCAACACCTCTATGGTGAGGCAGTCCCCCGCACTATTTTTGTTATAACCACAATGGCATCCAATATTCTGAACCTTGCTTTCCCTCACTCAGTTTCCCTTGACGAGAACTCGGTGGCTCCATATGGAGCGCTCCTTCTCAACAATAGCTCTGACTGTCTTTGCAAATACAGACCTTGCTGATCTTGGGAGGGACCTGTTTAGGGCTCAGGGAAAGCCTGGGTTATCCCAGAGTTTCACTCCAAACTGCTGTGACAGGCAGGCTGGTCCATGTGACACTTTTTTGCATCTGCGAGTATAACTCAAAGATGGGCTCCTGGACCTAGAGCTGCAGGGTCCAAGCCTGGGTTCCCCTCAAGTCGGTGTTTTTTGTTTTCCAAAACAACTAAACAGCCCATCTCAACAGCTGTGGAGAGGCGAACAACAGTCCCCTTAGACAGTTTCGCTTTCAGAGATTTCAGTTACTGGCAGTTAACCTCGAGCTGAGGGGGAAATATTACCTATAGTAAAATATCTAGGGTGACAGAGCACACCCTCTTAAGTTTTACTGTGGTATTTTACTATAGTCACTCTATTTTATTATTAGCTGCTGTTGCCAATCTTTCACGGTGCCCATTTAGAGATCGCACTCTATCAGAGGTCTCTGTGAAGACAGAAAACAATACACATGCAGAGTTCAGCACTACCTGTGGTTTTAGGCACCCCTAGGGGCCTGGATCATATCCCTTGCAGATAAGGGGGGACTACCCTACCTGTCTCCCCAAAGCCTCGTCAGCACCGTCGGATCAATTGGACGAAATTTCCTGCTGTTGATTTTGATTGATTGATTGATTGATTCATGATATCTATTTGATTGTGACCTTCTCTGCAGGGGGCATTTTGGAAGCGCTGTCTCCTTTCCTGGTGCCAGCTGAGATGTGTGACTCTGAGGCCCTTCCACCCAATGACTGTTCTCTCGGGCGGGTCAGCCTGCTTCTCCGAAGAACAGCATTTGTCATCAGGGATTTAATGGCTTAAAAATAAAGGGGATTCAATTGCACTTAGGAGTTCTGGCCAGCCATGTGCCCTGGCTGTGAACTCCAGGCCCTTTGCCCCACCCCCCAGGGATCACAGCTTGGAGGCTGGAAGAAGTCATGGAGGAAAATGAAGTTTAGATTTTCGGAACCCTGAAAGGCAAAGGGGCCCCAACACCAAGGAGATGAGGAGCTGAAGATCAGGGTTCTACTGGGTCAACCTTGGGTCTGAAAGGATCCCCCTTCATTCTGGAGCATTGCTTGGCCCACAGACTTGGGAACCTGGGTCCTGGGTTCAAATGATGCTGCCTCCACTTTGGAGCTGTGTGACCTTCCATGAGCAATCAATCTCTGAACCCTGGTTTTCCCTCTGCAAGATTGAGATAGGGACAAGCTTACTTCTCAGTGTGCTTGTGAGGACATGAGATGTTAGGACAATGCTGGCACCAGGAAAGCACACAATAAGTAGTAGTTATTTCATTATCCATATTATTTACTTGCTCCCTTGGTTACTGTCTATCTAGAATAGCAACTCCATGGAGGCACAGACCTTATTTCCTTTGTCCCCTGCTATATCCCCTGCCCTAGCACAGGGCATGCACATAGTAGGTCCTCTGCAAATATTCACCAGAGGAATAAGTGAAATGAAATAGTGAGCATATTACCCTCCCCCACCCTTAGTCCCCTTATTTATAATATAGGAGATTTTTATGTCATTATCCACACTGGTCTATGTTTTCTGATGACATTGCTTCTTGTAACTGGAAGACAAAGTTACTAGATCTATATAAGCCCTTATTCACAACTGTCAAAGATATCAAGATATCTTTTAAGAGATGACTCCGTGGTGCACACAGTGAGATATTCAGCTTGTGCACCATAATGGATGCATAAGGGATGGAGCAATCTGAATCTTATCTTCACTCAAGTTGAACGGGGAAGAGTGTGTACATAGGATTCTAAGTCTATAGGATTCCGAGTCTACAGCACTCTGGAAAAGGCAAAAATGATAACAGGAAAGAAGATCAGTGGCTGCCTGGGATTTGGAGAGAGGGAAGAATGGACTGAATAGGCAGATCACAGAGGACTGTGTAGTGAGACGACACTGTATTTTACTGCAGAGGTCCATGGGTGTGACAACACATTTTCCAGACCCATAAAGTATAGACTATGGGGGAGCCTTACTCTAAACAATAGAATCAGCTAAGAATGATATCGAAAATTTTTTTAAAAAGTAATGTACATGTATTGGAACAAAAGTACCACACTTGTGCAAACAGGGGAATCTCATAATCTATATAATCTATAATGGGGAAACAGGGTGAGGGTGGGAGGGTAGGAGCAGTGCCCTATATTATCCTCTCAATTTTTCTGTAACTCTAAAACTACTCTTTTATGCTGGGCATGGTGGTGTGCTCCTGTAGTTCAAGTGCTGGGAGGCAAGAGGCCAAGGATTGCTTGACTACCCCGGGAAACATAGCGAGACCTGGTCTCGAAAAAGCAGCCAGACGCGGTGGCGGGCTGTAATCCCAGCTATCTGGGAGGCTAAGGCTGGGAATTGGTTGAGCCCGCGGGATCCAGACTATTCTGGGCAACATAGAAAGACTTAGTCTCAGTAATAAACAAAAACCAGATAAATAAATAAAATAAAAATAAAAAGTTTTAATAAAAGAAAAGGTATAGGGCCGGGCACGGTGGCTCGTGCTTGTAAGCTTCAGCCTATGAAGCGGCCGGGGCTAGGGATTGCGGTTCGAGTCCCACCTGGGGTCCGTAGCGAGACCTAGTTTCAAAAAAATAGCTGGGCGTGGTGGCGTGCGCCTGTCATCCCAGCTACCTGGGAAGCTGAGGCTGGGGATTGCTTGAGTCTGTGGTACCCCGGGCAACAAGAGCCTGCGGTTCCACGGGCAAAAATAGCGAGACCTAGTCGCAAAAAAAAAAAAAAAAGAAAAGGTATAATTGCCACTTCAAAAACTGGGTTCACTGGCATCTTTGGTTCTTCTGTGTTTCTTTGTGATTTTGTAATTCGATTGGGGCATTTGCCGTTTGTACTCACTGCTAGCTTGCTTGTTGCTCTTCCCCCTCATTAGGTTTCTGGACACGCAGGAACAGGCATGGCAAGGGCTCCTGTTCTTGGGCCTGGGTCTGATCACACATGAAGAGCTCCCACCTTCTTCATGGCAAGTTTCTGGATCTCTTTGAGTATCCGAGGGCATATTTCCTGGATCCCGACACACAAAAGTGCTGTGAACAACACTGGGGTGTGAGCAATGCTGGGGTTGTCTCTTGTCACTGGCTTGTGTGTGGCTGGGGAGTTGTTCTCATCTTTCTGGGCTCAGCGTGGGAAGAGAGGAGATGATGGATTGCTGACTAGTTGACTTTTAAAACACACAAACTGGGCACGGTGGCGTGTGCCTGTAAGCATCAGCCTATGGAACGTGGCTGGGATTGGGGATTGCAGTTCAAGTCCCCCTGGGGCAACATAGCAAGACCTCTAATTCCAAAAAAATAGCTGGGTGTGGTGGCGTGTGCCTGTAATCCCAGTTACCTGAGAAGCTGAGGCTGGGGATTGCTTGAGTCTGTGGTACCCAGGGCAACATGAGCTTGCAGTTCCATGGGCAAAAATAGCGAGACCTAGTCTCAAAACACACACATACACATACAGAGCGAGACCTACTTTGAAAACACACACACATACACACGCACGCATGCATGTCCTGCCCTGGCAGGTAGAATTTCTAATTTGTTCTTTTTCTATATGCTTGGAATTTTAGAAAATGTGCCCAAGGAAAGACAAACTGTTTAGATGGGAATGATGACCTTGGAAGTGATGTATCCAAGGTCTAGTGTGAGAGGCGAGAGAGCAGAAGTCTCCTTTTCTCCCTCAGTGACTGGGCCCTGCCTCAGTGGCCTTCTCTGTAGGATAGACTTACTATGGACCCCATTCTCCTGCGAAATCTTGTTATTAAATGAAAGAATATGTGAAGTGCTTTGAAGAAAACCTGGTACATAGTAAATGTTCAGTTAAAGTTAATCATTATTAGTATTAATTTATGGTGAGAAAGAAAACAATGTTAGTTTCTGTTTCTGTTGTTAGGGTTGTCAGGGAAGAATCACAAGACTTAATAAAGGTATTTTCTTAACAAACAAAAGGTCAAGAAAAAGTCAAAACTAACAAGCTGACAACAGAACTAAGGCATACAGTGGGGGGAGGGAGAAGTCATGGAAGAGATGAACACAAAAGATTAAGATAAGATGACAGGTCACGGGTGATATGATGGTGGGAGAACCCCAGGGAATACAAAGATGAAAAAAATATTAAAAATATGTATACTTATAAATATACAAATATGTAAACAACCAAATATATAAATATGTAAACACAAATATATAAAGATGTAAGCAACAAAATTCAAAAATAAAAAACTTAAGAAAAAAAGCTATTTTCTCTAAGTTTTGCGATAGAGGGTGGGAGAGAGGTGATATGTGGGGGGGACTCTAGTTAATAAATTATATATTTGAAAGTAGTTAAGAGAGTAGAGCTTAAGTTTCGTCATAAGTAAGAAACTGCACTTATTGTGGGGCTATATTTCAATAGGATACAAATATGGAATCATGCTATTGTACACCAGGACTTAATATGCTATATGCCAGTTAAATCTCAGTGGGGAAAAAAAGATTTCAACTGCTTGCATTGAAGAAATCTAACACCAGGGAAGGAGTTTGCAGTTCTGAAGGTGACAGGGTGGAGGCAGGGGTGGGAGTTATGACCCTCTCTCCCAGGATCCCTGCTGCTTGGCCATTTGGGCCCAGCTTCACTTAGGGATCCTGTCTGCCACCTCCTAACACCAGGAACAAGGCTGGAGGAACCAGAGATGGCTCCTGGGAGCCTGTACCCAGGGGCAGGAGCCACTGGCGAGCCCCTCTCCCTACCAGGCCAGTTCTGTGTTCTCTGCCCTTCTCCCTAGTTGGCAGGCAGATTCCATCTTGCAGGACTTCTTCCCCTTCTCTCCCCCACTCTGCTAAAGGATGAGGGAGATGCAAATGTATCTGCTGCTTCCAGGTGCCCAGAGAGTGTGAACTTGAGAAGCCAAGGGGAAGATCTGCTCATGTGGGAGAGGCAGTTGATGCTGAGTGAGTCTGGGGGAAACCAGACAGCGTCACACACTGGGAGTGTAGCCGGAACTCCCAGAGCACTGGGGAAGTACCCAGAAGGCCAAGGTGGGCCCACAGCAGAGTGTGCTCTGGTTCTGAAGACCAGCTCTGCCACCACCCAAAGCGCTGTGCTGGCGGGCATCACCTTTCATGTGGAATCCAGCTCCACTCTTGTTATGACCACAGGTCCTTTGCATTTGCTGTTCCTTGACCCAGAACCTTCTTCTGCCCGGCTCTGGAACCACAGGTTACTTCTCAAGTAACAGGTCTTGCTCACATGTCACCTCCCTTGGGGCCCGTTCTCTGACCAGCTAAATTAGTTCTGCCCGACCCTTCTCAGAAGTGACCTTGATCATTATGTTACAAACCTGCTGTTTTCCATGCCCCACCAGGTCTATCTGCTGGATCAACAGATCAACAGAATCACAGGCTATATAGACTCAGTGGAACTGTTTGGTTATTTTGAAACTCAGTTTTCTCATGCATGGAGAGGGGAAGAGCCTGCACCTTCTCTGACCTTTAATAGGGACGGGCTATGAAAAATCTAAGAAAATTAGGGAAATGTTTTGAAATGCACAAAGGAGAAGTCACCACCTAAGAACCCAGAGACCAGCCTCTGAGAGAAACTGCTCAATTAACACATTTAATTGCTTTGCGGAGTGTTACTCCCCCTGCCAGGGCCGCTCCACCCCTTCAGCAAATAGCCTCACCTCCTTCTTGTGGGAGAAATAACAGCTTAGGGAGAAAAGCCTGTCCATTGTATTTACTCCCCTCTTCACCTGGCAGGGGAAGGTCCAGCATTTGTTACACTTTTGAGCTACAATCCTGAGAGGTGGGATGGTTCAGTGACCTTGGTTCCTGTCCCTGGTCTGGGCACAGTTTTCTAGCTTGGGCTCTCTCTGCCCGTATTTAAGATAGCACAGGCTGGCCAGGAGGGAGGAGAAACCATGCTGTCCCAAAGTGCCCCTGGCATGGGCCTCATCCAGCGTGTCCATTAATAATGCTCCATCTTCCCTGCTCTCCTTCTCAAAGCACTTTCCCATCCATTACCTCCCTGAGGCTGTGATGGAGGTGGGGCGGCAGGCTGCTTTCTTCATCCCAGTTTGGCAGAGAAGAAAGGAGGAAAGAAGCAAAGCCTTGCCTACCTGTCCATACTCATTCTCTACCATCCTCTCCCCTGATTTCTGCCTCAGGACCTTTGCACATGCCATTCTTTCAACCTGGAACACTCTTTGCTTGGATACCCTGACTTCACTAACTATACATTCAAATGTCTCCTCAAAAAGCCTTTCCCACCACCTGTTATTTGAAATAGCCACCTCCCCTTTCATGCCCTTTCTCTATTTTATTTTTCACTCTGGCACTTCTCCACACTTGACATTAGATAAGTGCTTTCCTTGTTTATTGTCTTTCTCCTCCCCTGAAACATCAGCTGCAGGAGATGGGAATTTTTGTCTGGTGTGTTTAGGACTCTGCCGCCAGGAGGGGTTTGGAACAGTGGGAACATTTGCTAAGTAATAGTTGAATTGATTTAATTTCCCAGAGATGGAGATGTGTGAGTGGCCATGAAAGACAGATTTCATCTACCCCCTGCCACTGGTCCTGGTACCATGGGTGGATTTCCTTTCTGGGGGAATTGCTCATCAGAAATCAAGATTCTTGATATCTTTTTCTTTAAGTGTGGTTTTAATCATGACCAGGATCTATGTACTTTCTTTTTTAGCCTTATCTTGCTTTCTTGGTGGGGGAAGGGTGGTAACAAAAACAGGAAAAAAGGGCAAGATATTTAGGTGACATGTTGCAGATGAAAGATAGCGATAAACTGCTAAAAATAATTGGATTCCTTTGTGCACAGGGCTGGGAGTTTTCAGTGCTGTGTTTTATACCTTGTTCAATAGTTTGGGTTAATAAAAGATAAAGTGACCATCTGCAAGATTACAGGCAAGACGTAATCCTGTCTTTGCTGGGCTTCCATACTCTTATGAAGCCTTGAAACCACATCAACGGTGGGTTTGCTGCTGGGCGTGGTGGCGCGTGCCTGTTGTCCAAGCACTGGGAGGCAAGAGGCTTGGGATCGCTTGAGTTCGCAGGTTTGAGACTACCCCGGGCAACATAGAGAGACCTAGTCTTGAAAAAGCAACTGGGCGCCGTGGAAGGCGCCTATAATCCTACCTACCTGGGAGGCTGAGGCTGGGGATTGCTTGAGTCCTTGGTACCCCAGGCAACTTGAGTTTGCAGTACCCCAGGCAACATAGCGAGGTCTAGTCTCCAAAAAAAGAAAAAAGGTAGGTGTGCTGCTAATGATCCTCATTTTACAGGTGAGGAAACAGGCGTGGTAGCATGAAACACAGGGTTCACGGATCTGCGATGACCCCATCACATAGATGCCAATGTAAGCAAGACCTGAACACCCCTTCGAGGAGCTACATTCTCTGTAGCTGAGGGTGGCTGCGCGGGAGCCAGGCCACCTGTCTCTGAATCTGGACTTCAGGATCTTGGGTAAATGTATTGTTTCCTCTTCTGGAAAATGAGGACAACTTTAGTGCCGTTGCGACTGCTGATGCCAGCGTCAGTGAGGAGTCCCTGGACAGGGTAAGTGCTCAATATATATTAGTTCATTTTGTCATGCCTTTGTTCTTTCTCCCTCCCCCTACACCTAGTGGGCTCCCTGGAGGAGGAGTTCTGTTAGATAGATAGCCAAGTGAGTCTCTGACCTTTAGATAGGTTTAGATCTCCACCCCTGGGTAGGAAATTCCCCACTGAGGGGTATGTGATGGCCTTTCTCACCCTCCCCCAACCACAACACACATCAGCCCCACAAGGAGGGTCATGTGCCTGTTCCTCGCCTGGTCTGCGTGTGACTCAGCCTGGTGGCTGGACCAGATGGTGGGAGGGGACTTGGAGATTAGTACTGCCAGGGGTTATTCAGAGCAGCTGCCTGACTGGAAAGGTCAAGGTGTTGGGTTTCTACCTTGCATGGTGCCTTGGGATGTGTGCACGAGACCCTGGGGAGGCCAGGCTGGGGGCTGCTCCACCCCTTGCTCACCAACTGGGTTGGTGTTATTATTAGTCTTTTCATGTGTACACTTGGCAAGTTTAGGAAACCTTTCCCTGCTCCCCAGTGGGGCTCCTTGGGGTGGCATATCTTGCTCTTGGTAGGTGCAAATTGAAGTTTGCAGAGCTTAAGCTCAACGTGCTTGTCAACACACTGTCCAGGCTGACCTCAGAGCTGTGCGTATGAGTGTGCAGACATGTACAAGCACACGTGGACATGGAGGCAAGAGCTGACCCACTCTGGGCATACAACCCAGTTTTTCTCATAGTCTGAACTGATGTCTGAACATTAGGAGAATGTGCTTAGCTTTTTTAAATTTTTATTTTATTAAAAATTTATTTTATTAATCTTTCTGTTGTGTATATATACATGCATATAAGCATATATTACATCATTGCATTCCCTGGGGTTCTTCCTCCACCCTATCACCTGAGAGCCCTCCTTCCTGTCCTCCTTCCTTCCCCAATTTCTCCCTCCCTCCACCCCTCTCCTAGCAACCTGCTCCAGCTCCACTGTCAGCTTTTTTTTTTTTTTTTTTTTTTTTTTTTTTTTTTTTTTTTTTTTTTTTTTTTTTTTTTTTTTTTTTTTTTTTTTTGAGACTAGGTGTCACTATTTTTGCCTGTGGAACCACAGGCTCTCATTGCCCGGGGTACCACAGACTCAAGCAATCCCCAGCCTCAGCTTCCCAGGTAGCTGGGATTACAGGCGCACGCCACCACGCCCAACTATTTTTTTGGGATTCGGTCTCGCTACGGGCCCTGGCGATCCCTAGCCCCGGCTGCTTCATAGGCTGAAGCTTACAAGCATGAGCCACAGTGCCCGGCCTACTGTCAGCTTATTTTAGGGTTTTCTTGTCTTTTTGTTATTTCTCTGTTCCATCTATAGCTGAGAGCATATGGTTTATATCTTTTTCTTTTTGACTTATTTCTGCTAATAGGATTCCCTCTAGGTCCATCCATGTTATCACAAATGCTTCATATTTGTTGGTTTTGATTGCAGCATAATATTCCATTGTGTAAATATATCACATCTTTTTCAACCATTCCTCAGTTTTGGGGCATTTAGGTTGTTTCCATATCTTGGCAATTATGAATAGCGCTGCAATAAACAGCATGTGCCTATGCCTAGCTTTGTATCAATGTATTACTGTGATTTATTTTTATTTGTATTTTGAACAGGTGTGATATTCACGTAGCTCAAAATTCAGATTAGAGCAGTAAAATGTCCCCATCTCTTTCCTGTCATCCCCCAACTCAAGTCCCCTTTCTAAAAGGGTTTCTTCAACCAGGCTGTTCTGTGCTTCCACAAATCCATATGGACCTGGCTGCTCCCACACAACACCATACAAATGGCCATGCACTCTGCCTGCTGTTCTGTACCCCTGTTTTCATATACATCCTGGCGAGCACGCCACCCTACCCTGGACAGAAAGCACGCCACCCTACCCTGGACAGAAAGCACTGCCTTAAGGCTACAGAGAGTGTGTGTGAGGCTCTGTTAATGGGTCTCCTGGGACTGGACATTGAGGTTATTCCCAGGACTTGCAATGAGGGGCCTGACATGTCCTTTTGCTATCTATATCTTGGGGCTGTATGTGGTGAGATGCAGGAGCCTTCTCGAAGGGTCTTAGGACTGACAGCTTAGCACCAAATGGGGTTTTGCTGGTCCTGCAGCCTCACAAGCTCCACCCCACCTGCTGGATTGGGATCTGGATTTTAAAGAGCTGCCCAGGGGATTTAGACGTGCATTAAAGTTGAAGAAGCGCCGGTCTGGAAGATGGATTCCCAGAAGTAAAAGTGCTGGGCCAAGAGAGCAGTCTGTCTCTCAGTCTGACAGGTGTAGTCACACTGGCATCTGCAGAGCTTGACTGGGTGGCTGCTCCCACCGTGATGCAGAAGCCTGCTGTGAGAATCTTGAAAATCCAAAGCTTCGTCCAGAGCCATAGACGGCAGAATAGGATTCTGTGGGTCTGGGGTGGGCCAGGATTCTGCATTTTTTACAGAAATCTGGGTGATTTTGATGTTCGATTAAGTTTGAGTCCAGAAGCTTCTTTGGCTTCCAGGGAGGTGTGGCTGTCATGACTCCAGGGAGGTGTGGCCAGTGAACTTATATCCAAGTATCTGTGACTTCAGGGGCTGGTAGGTTTATAAAGACACTGAAAAAAAAAAAAACACCTACTTTATAATGTGTACAACAGCATTGTTTACAAAGCTGGGACATGGAACAGCTTTAGTCTCCGCCCAGGGACAAATGTGTCAAAAAGACATGGCACAAACATGCCACAGGAAGATAAATAGCACAGGAGAGAGCAAAATGAAGCCATCTTCAACCAAAGAGGGAATTCAAAAAAGTCTGATGCAGCAAAACAAATCAGAATGATGAAAACGAATATTGGGCATTCCTATAAGACAGTCTGACAATGCAAAACACTCCCACCCTTTTTTTTTTGAAGTGAAGTTTTTTTTTTTTGTTTTGTTTTTTAACATTAGCAAACATCCCGAGGGCTTTGAGGTTAAAGGGGAGGAGGAAAGGGTCAAGGGGACACCAGGGATGGTCATGGGGGAAAGGGAAACAATTAGAACAGGTATGAAGCAAGCAAAATGCCTTTGGGATGAAAGGGACCCACAAGGACGAGTCTGTGACCTTTGGTGTCATTGTCAAGCCTTTTAAAAAAATTTGCTTGGTTGAAGCCTCTGCCTGGTAAGGGCTGAGGTCTCTTCTTCCCACCTTGTTGGGGAGCTTGGGGATCTATGCACCCATTTTGCAGATGAGAAAACTGGGGTCAGAGTAGAGGAGGGTGATCTGAGCATTGCAGAAAATATGCCATTTTTTATTGTTTGTTCTCAGGCTTTGTGCCCAAAGCTGGGGGCTTGAAGCTGGTGAAGGCAGATAACCCCCCCCTGCCCTGAGGGATGTGGGGATACCTGCTCATGCAATGAGCAAAGAAACTTGGTTCCAGGTGTCAGAGCAAGTCCCAGGGAGGGGAGGTGAAAATGTGAAAGATGTTGGTGTTTTCAGCTTTTGTTCCTCTCAAGAAGGGATATAGCCTGGGCTTCCTGTGAGGGGCAGGGAGCAAAGGCTGTAGACCTCACAGGCCACAGTCTCTTTCAAAACCATCTACTCTGCCTTGCAGCAGAGTTGCCACAGACGCTAGGCAGGTAAGGGGAAGGCGTGGCTGGGTGCCCTCACAACTTATTTTTGGAGGTTGAAATTTGAATTTCATAGCGTTTTCTTGTGTCACAAAATGGCTGCCTTGTGATTTTTTTTTTCTTTCCCATCCAGCCATTTTTATGTAAAAACCATTCTTAGCTCACAAGCTGTACAGAAGCAGACACTGGGCTGGGTTTGGCTGAAGTTTGCTGACCCCTGATTTGGAAGATGAAAGGGGCTTTGCCAGGCAGCTGGGAGAAGGGTGTGCCAAGCAGTGAGGTTGGCAGGTGCAGGGACAGGGAGGTGGCAAGGAAAAAAAGGTGGAACACAGAAGTTGAGATCAAATCACAGGGTTCTTGGCTCTCAGTCCTTCTCTGCCCCTGCCTGGGGGAGGAAGCCTGGGTGAGGTTTGAGAGAGGCTGGAAATACAATCAAACTGTGGAGGTGTCTAGGGGCCCCGTGTCAGGGCCAGCTCTGGGCACTGAGAGTCCGTGGGACTCTGCTTGATGTGAGCAAACAGACGATGTGGCAGATGGGCTGCAGCCTGTGGAGAAGCAGAGCCCTGGCCCCTTGGAAGAGCCAGGAGTCCTATGAACTTCCAGACAGGCTTTCAGCAAGACTTTGGCGAGAAGGGAGCATTTGTGGAAAGGCCAGAAAGAGTCCCAGGATGAGCCCTGTTCCCAGGAGAAGGGCCATTTTGGTGAAATGAGCAACCAGTGTGATGGTCCCAGGGAGGGAGCCTGCTGGAATGTTCTAGAAACAGTGAAGGGCCTGTGGGGCTGGAGCAGAGGGATCAGAGGGAGAGATGAAATGCTGAGGGTGGAGAGGCAGATGGGGCAGCCATGTAGGACTTTGTGGGTGACTGTGAGAACCTTTGGCTTTGTAGGGAGTAAGCAGGAGCCATGGTGGATTCTGGCCAGAAGAGGGGTGGCTCTGACCAAAGTCCTTCCTGGACCTCTCTGGCTGCATGTGGACAATGGACAGAACGGGGGAGAGTGAAGGTGCTGGACTCCTCGTGGTTATTTGTGTGGCGAATGCAGAGCTGCAGAGTTTGCTAATATTTAGGATGTGGCGTGTGAGAAATTCCAAGCTGACTGTGAAAATCTCCAAATGTAATCGGTGGCCACCAAATCAACATCTAAAATATCCCCTTGTGGGCGGTCAGAGCCTGCTGTGGGCCTGCAGTCTGCAGCCTGCCTTCTGCCACGCTTCACTCACGTTATTTAACTCTTTCGCTGCTCATTTCCCTTCCTCTGCTCTTGTGTCCAAACCAGACAGGGACCCACCCCAAGGGCCTGAAGTTGGGCTTTTATTTCTTGGTACCTCACGGTGAATTAGTGGTGATGGGGGTGGATGGCTGAGGGCCTTTTCCTGAATGGTCAGCTGGCTAGCTGCTCAATACGAATATGTCGAATGTTCAGCTTGAGTGGACCTCCCAAGAACCGGGCTCCTGATAGATAGCCCAACTCTGGCTCTGTTTCCCTGAGACCGAGTAATCACAGCTCTTCAGCCTCTAAGCCTGCTCGTGGCTGGGATCCTCAAACAACAAAGCAATTTCTCCCCCTTCCACATGCAGTCCAGTCTGACCAGATTTCTCAGAAGAACCCAGATGCTCCTCACCAACACCCCTTCCCCTTCCCCTTCTGAAGGGACTTCTGCCCCAACATCTTTCCCAGGGCTCACTGGCAACCTTCCCTCAGGCAGGCTGCAGAGGCTTCTCCCGGCAGCTCTCTTCTGAGGCTGTAGAATAACCCTGGCTTCTGGAAACTCCATTCTCTCTGGCTTTGGTAAAGTTTCTCCTCTGTGAATCCCCTCCCCCTCAGTCCTCCTTTCTCTGAGCTCTTCCTGGTCCCTCCTCCTTCCTCCACAGTAAGCATCCTAGGTC
Organism: Uropsilus gracilis; assembly: GCA_004024945.1. NCBI lineage: Eukaryota > Metazoa > Chordata > Mammalia > Eulipotyphla > Talpidae > Uropsilus > Uropsilus gracilis. Next base: position 8,960 of record PVHY01004376.1, on the reverse strand, counting down.
AGCAGATGGAAAAGTCAGTTCCTGAGGGCCAAGAAGTTAAGGAAAATGGCTGAAGTGAGCCAGACAGTGTTATTTCAATACGAATAGTTAAATCGTGAAAATGCATGACATTATTTAACAAGTGCCCCGTCTCCCTTTAAGCACTTCTACAGGTATTAGTTCTCAACTTTTTTATACCTTATTTATTTATTTTCAATAATTTATTTATATATGTATTTCACATTATTATGATCCCTGGGGGTCACCCACTACCTCCCCTCCCTGGCCACTCCTGCTGGTCCCCTCTCCCAGTTGTGTACTCTCATTTGTTGTCTATATATTAGTGAAACCATTTGATTTCTGCCTTTTTCTTTCTGACTTGTTTCTGCCAATATGATTTCTTCTAGGGATATCCATGTTACCAAAAAAATCATCAAATTTGCCATTTTTAATTGATGCATAATATTCCACTGTGTATATATACCACATCTTTTTCATCCAGTCCTCTGTCTTGGGGCATTTGGGTTGTTTCCAGGTCCTTGAAATTATAAATAGTGCTGCAGTAAACATCCGAGCACAAATGTCGTTTGTACCCACATTGTGATCTCCTTTGGGTAGATTCCCAGAAGAGTGATTGCTGGGTCAAATGGCAGTTCCATTTTCATTAGTCTGAGGGTCTTCCACACAGCCTTCCATAGTGACTGGACCAGTTTACATTCCCACCTGCAGTGGAAGAGTGTTCCTTTCTCTCCACATCCCGCCAGCACTTGCTGTTGCCCGTTTTTTTGATATGGGCCATTCTTGCTGGTGTTGCAGAATAACTCTTGACTGCTATTATTATTTCCTTTTTATCAGCAGGGCAGCTGGGGCACAGAGACTGAGGTAACCTGGCTGAGGTCACACAACTTGGGAGGAGCAGCAGGGCCATGATTTGAACCTAGTGTGTGTGAACATAACGTTATCACCCTCCACTACGACTTCGATACTGGTGCTGCCCCAGGACCCCCTTCTGGCCAAAGCAGAGAAATTCTAGTTACTTCTCACTAATTCCATCTTCTCAGCCCCATGGTACAAGTGGATAGTGTGTCCATCTCCTTGCAATATGGTGTTATAAATCCTGCACTCATGCTGGGCACGGTGGCTCGTGCTTGTAAGCTTCAGCCTATGAAGCGGCCGGGGCTAGGGATCGTGGTTCGAGTCCCGCCTGGGGCCAGTAGCGAGACCTAGTTCCAAAAAAATAGCTGGGCATGGTGGCGCGCGCCTGTCATCCCAGCTACCTGGGAAGCTGAGGCTGGGGATTGCTTGAGTCTGTGGTACCCCGGGCAACGAGAGCCTGCGGTTCCACGGGCAAAAACAGCGAGACCTAGTCTCAAAAAAATAAATAAATAAATAAATCCTGCACTCTTGGCTAATACTACTACAGTGTGCACACGTCTGACCCAACCGCTCCTTCTGGATGGCTGCTCCAGAGAAATACCTTGCCCAAGGAGGCCTGGACAAGATGGCTAATAATGAGAACCTAATAATGAGAAACTGGAAACAACCTACGTGTCCATTCACAGGGGAATGAAAAAGAAAGCCGGCCTATTCCTATCACAGAGTACTACATGGCAAGTTAAAGGAGGAAGCAGCTCTGTGAGCACTGTAACTTCTGGTGGCTGGAGGGGGGGATGGGAAGCCTGCAGTGGAACAATACGTACATTCTTCTTTCTTTTTACAGAGAGTTATGGGGTTTCTGGTCTAGGCTAAGTGGCCCTCAGAATATGGCAATAAGTGAAACAACTCCCTGCCCTGGCTGAGATTATGTGCTACTGGAACCACGTGCCAACAGGGTACCAAAACTAAGCAGGGAGGCAAATACAAATACCAAGGACTTAGCCAAATCAAAGGACAGTGCCTGATAGAAGACAGGACACTGTTTGTGGGTTCTTCCACTTGTGCGCACAATTGCAGGAGACCTCAGGTTCCAACAATATGAGGTTGACATTCCAAGGGGAAAACAAAGCATTTAATGTAGCTGTGAGGGGCCAAGCAACCTCTACTTGCTAGTCTACCAGGCAAGCAGCATGCCGGTCACCGGTCACCAGGAGTGCTGGACTGCAGTGATGCTCAGGAGTGGTCACCAGGAGAGTACCACCAACAAGCAGCTCTCAGAGACACCAGGCCCAGGGCCTTTGGTTCTCTGCCAGGCAATGTCGAGACAGGACCAGAGACCCCATCTCTGAGAAGGTCTCAGTTTCTTTTCCTCAGCATTTGGTTGGCTGCTGAATGCAGCTGCTGGTCCTTTCTTCTTCAGAGGCCAGGAACGGAGAATTTCCCTTGGGACTGGAACAGCTCTTTGTGGAGGCTGGAGCGGTTCTGTCGGAGACTGGTGTGCATGCTTCGGAGAGCGGAGCCCACCCTCTCTGGGGACTGGACTACTTTTTGCTCCTATGGCTGATGGGACTATTTCAGTGAGACCACCACAGCTGTTGCTGGTTCCTGACGGTATCTATACCTGTGGGGAAAGTAGAGACAGGGAATAAACATGTCAGTGCCATCAGCCCAATGAAGAAATGTATGGTCTCCCATATTTGTAAAAGGAATCACCACAACAACGATATTGTATGTTTTCTCTGGATATTTATTTATGTTTACAAATGAGGGGAGGGTGTTTGCTTGGACAGCACATATACTAAAATTGGAACAAATGCAGGGAGGGGGAGGGGGTAGTCTACAAGGATGCACCCCTACTCCTGACACTGCCAATAAGCGGGGAAGGGTGAGTGCCAGGGGATGGTTCCAAACTTTACAGGAAAATCTACTCATGTTTTGCTTGTGGAATGAGAAATGATGATAGCAAGCAACTGGACTCCTTTTGCAGTGCTGGTGGAAATATAAAATGGTATAAACATTTGGAAAAAATGTGGCAATTCCTTGTTAATGTCAAATATAATAGCTCAGCCATGCCACTCCTAATTCCATACAGAGCTCTGTCCAACTGTGTTTACAGTGGCTTTAACTAGAGTAGCCTCAAATGGAACCAAGGTAGAAGACAGGGGACCAGGTGAACACAGTGCTGGGTACACTGGACTCCTACTCGGCAATAAAAAAGGAATAATCTATCGGAACAGGATATATGGAAGGGTCCAAGGTCTTTGTACCGAATGAAGGAAACCAAGCATAAAGAGCACATAGAATCTGATTCCAATTACAGGGCAGGCAGCACTAATCTGTGCTGATAGAAATCAGAGGGGTGGGTGTCTGTGGGGGTTGTGGGTTGACTGTGAGGGAACTTTCTGGAGTGATGGAAAGGTTCTAGATCTTGATTGGAAATGTATACATGTGGTGAAGGCATTTGTCAAACTTCTTTGAAACATGCACTTCAGAGCTGCACACGTCATTGTAAGTAATAAAGGTAACAGTGAATAGTAATAATAATACAGAAACACCAAAATCTTGGAAGGAATATTCTAACTTGTAAAAACTGTTTAGAACTGAATGTGGAAATATAGGTGGTTTTCTTCTATGTGATCATCTGGGCTTTCCCAAGGTTTTAGTAATACATATATATTCTTTTAGTGACCAGGGGGAAATTTTTCAAAAATGATATGGCTTTACATATGGAAAAAAAGGACATATGTCACTTTGGTGCATCTTTTATTTGATTAGTCATTTTGATTTTTTTTTTTAAGCATGAAAGGAAGAGGAAGCATGAGAAAAAATTCTCTCAGCCCTTTTATTTTCAGCAAATATTAGGAGGGAAGTAGCACTATTCAGTGCTGAATATTGTAGAAAATGAAAATAATTCAGGGCAACTCATTCTGCAGTGGCAAGCTTATATGCAGAGCACCTGAGGAATCTTGTCAGCCCTTTTAGTGAGCAAGGCCCCCTCCTCCATGAAGACTTCCTTAATTTCTTTCCTAAACTGTCTCTGTGTAACTTTCTTACCTCTAGCTGCCTTTGGGCAGCTTTCCTTTCCTCTGAGTTCCCAGAACCTGCCATCACCCTTTGCAGGACCTGGGTTCTCTGGGTGCATTTTTCCTCCCAGAAAGCCCCAAAGCAGCCAGCCCCCAGAGAAGGGTAGGTCCCTGCTCTTTTCACACTTTCACCCACACTGCTTCAGGACATATCTGGCTGCTGAGGAACTGAAAAGTTGACCTTCCAGTCCCTGGGGAGCAGATACCCAGGGGACTCCCACGGGCTTTGGAGAAAACTTTCTGCCTGCCCCTGAAAGGTCAAACTGACCATCTCTGGCTTCCCTTCTCCCACCGGCTGGTTTTCCTGCCTTGGGGTGCCGTTTGGTAGGTAGGGAGGGGCTGCAACCTGCGGCTGACAGGAGCTGCGGGCCCAGAACTTGCTCTCCTCCTGCCCCTCCAGCCCCTCCGGCCTCCCGGGAGCCCAGGCCCCCCAGCGAGGAGGCTGCGCGAGTGTGCTTTTGCCAGCAATCTTTGGCCTGGGTGCAACTGGGTCGCTCGCATTGTTTTCTGTCGCCGGCAACACAATAGAAGTTTTGCCGAGGCTCAGGGAGCGTCTACAAAGTGCTCTCCTCCGAGAGCCAGGCGCCGAGGCCCTGGCTTTTTGGCGACTTTTTATTTTTGCAGGCAGGGGAAAGCATGGAGGGGCAAGACCGAGGGGCAGGACCAGGGGCTTATTATCAAGAGGAGTGGTGGTTTGCAGTGCACAAGATGCCACCACAGCCTCTATCCAGCCTCCCTGTTTTCTATAGTCCAGGCTCTGATTTACCCTCCATGTGACACTGGACAACCTACCTCACCTCTCTGGGCATCAGTTTCTTTATCTGTACAATGGGAATGATTTAGGTGCCAGTTACAAACCTTCTCCGGGTTACGAGAACCGACTGCAGTTAGTATATAAAGAACACATAGAACAGTTACCGGATACACAGTATGTATTTTGAAAAGATTAGTTAAGATCATTTTAATTTTATTTTTTTAATGAATTGTGACATGACAATTGTTTATTTTTGTTTTGTGCCAGTCCTGTACGTAAAGGAGAATACAAGTTGGGGTGTCTCATAGTGTATGAAAGTATGTGTGTATTAGTATAATAATTAGGATCATTTTTTATTATGGTGGGACATTCTCTACCTCACAACCATTTGAAAACCGAGTCAGATCTTATCCTACCTTAATGTTCCTCCTCCAGTTGCCCTCTGTGCTCAGCAAAACTGTGTTTCGTGTCAGGTGCTTCTTGTCAGGTGCTTCTTCTTGATGCCACATCGCCATTCTGACTCTATCTCCTGCTACTCTTCTCATTACTCATTGCTCCCCCCTTACCGGTCTTTTTGCTCCTCTTGGAAAGGTCCAAGTTTGGTGCAGTTTCAAGACTATTGCACTTGTCTTTTGTTTTCTGCCTGGAAAGTTCTTCTCATGGCTTGCAGAGTTGGGTCAGACTCAGCATTCAGATCACGTCTTAGGCCTCAGAGATTCGTTCCCCTGATTAGAACATACATTTTCAAAGGATGGAGCTTTTTCTTATTTGCTTTGTCTTATTCATCTAGCATAATGATTGGTAGGTAGTAGATGTTTAGTAAAATAGGAGGTAATTAAATGAATGAACTAATGGGGAAAGGCTCTAGGATTACTCAGAGAGAGAGAGAGAGAGACACTTCAGTGATAATGATATCCATCTGGTAGAGCAGTGGATAAGGTCATTGGGGAATGTGGAAGATAATTGGTTCAAGTTGGGACTTGTGTTTGAAGTACCTGGAGGACAGCTTGAAAGAATGTCCACTATGCATGTAGCTCACATGGGTCTGGCGTGAGCTGAGGAGGAAGTTCATGGCTCGAGCTATGTTTCTGAATGTTTTACCAATCATGCAGTATATTCCTTGGAAAGACCTTTTTCTACAAGTAAATGAAAACCCAACTCAGTGTGGTTTAAACAATGTGTTCTGAAGTAAGGCAGTCCCAAGACTGGCTATTTCAGTGGTTCAGCAGCAGCAGCAGCAGCAGCAGCAGGATCCTTATCTGGGTTTTTTCTTTCTTCCCATCCACCATGATTACATGGGTTTTCTTCATGGGCCCAAGATGGATGCCATGGGACCACATGACAAGTCTTCATGCAGCCTTACACAGGTCAAAAGGACAGAAAAAAAAAACATTTTCTTTTCTTGTTATAAAAAGGAGGAAAAACTTGCAGCTACCAAGAGAGTTTCATCCAATCTTCTAGGCTATAAATATGTCATATGCCTGTTCTCCATGACTGCTAAGATTCTTTAAGATTTATCCAATGGGGAAGCAAGGTGTGTATTCTCTCCAGAAGTTTATGGCTGTCACAGCTGGAGTTTTAATATGGAGACAACCTGACAAGATAGATGTTTGGGAAGGAAGGAGTATCTTTTTGCATCTGGATCCAGCTATGCTGAAGCTATGTTGACGTTTTACTAACATGAGCCAATACATTCTCTGTTTTGCTTGAATTGGTTTGACCTGGATGTATACTACTTACATCTTAAGGATCCTTGGATAATAAAATAATGAAGGAATTTTAGAGCTGAGTGTTCTGGATATGAACAACAGGGAGTCAAAATTGATCTTAGAGGTCTCTTCCTGGGAGGATAGCATAGGCAAATAGGGTAAACAATCCATTTATTCGTTTATTCAACACAGTGTTTTCTGAACACCAACCCAGTGTGGCGGAACTGCAAGATGGTGAGGACAGAGCAATGAGCCAAATACATGTCTATCATCTATTAAACACACAATCTAGTGCCCCTGGAAAAGTTTACTATGCTTGCTCCATTACGATTATATACATCATCCCCATGTATAGAGTGAGAAACAGAGACCCAGAGAAGTGAAGTCACACAGCCAGCGAGGGGCCTAGTGGAGATGTGACTTATCTTTTTCTAATTTCCAAAGCGGCTCTGTCCACCTCCCCAGGCAGCAAGAACACACCCACGTGGAAGTGACTTTATGCTCCAGAAAGAACACCGTACATTGGCTGAAAGGAATAGAATAGGAATTTCTACATCAATGCTGCAGGGATCCTATGGAGGACAGAAGGTAATGAAAAGAGGGTGAGATCTGAGTTCTCAATCATCGTGCTCTGAGAGCAGGCAGAGAATCTTTGAGATCACATCCTCCCTCCCTCCCTCCCTCCCTCCCTCCTCATATTGCCCGGGGTAGTCCCAATCCCACCAACTCAAGTGATCCTCAACCTCCCAGGTAGCTGGGATGACAGGCACCCGCCACCACACCCAGCTGCTTTTTTGAGAACCAGGTCTCGCTATGTTGCCTGGGGTAGTCTTGAACCTGAGAACTCAGGCAATCCCAGGCCTCTTGCCTCCCAGTGCTTGGATTACAGATGTGCACCAACATGTCCAGCTTGAAGAAGGCTTTCTGCCAGGGGCCGGGGGTGCTGGTGGCAAGGTCTTGAGGGGAGGGAAATGGATTGGAAGGAGAACATAGAAGTCTAATTACTTCCTGTGCCTGTTCTCATGGTTTTCTTTCTTTCCTTTCTCTATTAGTTGGATGCTGATGAGCATAAGGAGTGCTGGTTCGAGTGACGTGACAGCTTCTGTTGTTGCTGCTGACATCATTAACCCCCTGCCAGCAGCACCCAGACCTGGAAGGTCTGCAGGCTGGTGATACACGCACAGTGATGTGTTTTTGAAAAAAATTCTCCACCAGGAGTTGTGACTCATACACATTTCTGCTGGAATGAATAAAAATACCGGGAGGGAAAGATGGGTTAGTCACTGGGACATAGTTTGTGCTGAAGCAATGAGTCCCCCACAATTGCCCTTGTTCCTCATTAGCTTCTGAAATTTGGAAACCAAGCTCTGAAACACATGCTCCTCAGGAGCAGGGGATGACACCTGCTTGAGTGGGTGCGGGGCTTGGGGGGCGGAGCAGGACTGGCCCCCTCTCCGCCCAGGTCAGACGTTGCACAGGTTGCTTGCAGCTGCCCTCTGTTCTGCATCTTTGCTGGGCTGCTCATCAGGGACCCCAGCTTAGAGTCACTTGTTTATTCCTTCATTCCCTCACTGGCTCATTCTGTCAGCCCGTGGCAGCCAAGGTGACGGGCTCGCTCTGTGTCAGACTCTAAATGGACTGAGAGAAAGAGATGACTAAAGGGCTCAGACCAGGAATCATGACATAATCGTCTACACGGAGACTTAGTAAAAGGAGAGTTCTCTTTCCAGCTCTGCTTAGGGATTGCTGAGCTGCAGCTGGGCTGCTGTTTTCCTGAGGTTTTGCTGGCTCACAGGGCCACCCATTCATGTGTGTGTTGTCAGGGCTACACTGGGGTACAGGGGCAGAACTGAAGGTCCTGACAGAGCCTGTTTGACACTGAGCGCCTGAATTTCTTTCTTTCTTTCTTTTTTGGAGACTAGGTCTCGCTATTTTTGCCCGTGGAACTGCAGGCTCATGTTACCCAGGGTACCACGGACTCAAGCAATCCCCAGCCTCAGCTTCCCAGGTAGCTGGGATTACAGGCATGCACCATCATACCCAGCTATTTCTTTGGAACTAGGTCTCGATACATTGCCCCAAGCGGGTCTCGAACTGTGATCCCCGGTTCCGGCCGCACCCGCGGCTTCCTAGACTGCCGCTTACAGGCATGCGCCACCATGCCTGGCCCTGAAATACTTTCTACTGCGCTTCACCGAAGATGGCTGTGATCCCCTCATCTATCTCAGGAAGGGTTTGCAATGTAACCCCTGCAACATAACAGAACCCATTCTGGAAATGTTATTATTGATCACAGGGCACTCACAGAATCACAGGTACCTGGGAAGCCAGAATTAGAGGCCATGCCCCCAAGAGCAATGCCCACCCTTCTCTGTGGGGTGGTGCCAGCCATGATCCCACCCAAAACCAACACTCTGCTGGCAAGTCTGACTCTGGGGAAATGAGTATCAAAACCTCTGCTGTTGCTGTCCCCAGAACTGATGCCTGGCCTTGCTTTGGTCAGGCAGACAAAATCTTTCCTCTCCCCTCCCCTGCCCTTTTCTCCCCTCTCCCTCCCCC
>PVHY01004375.1:83151-95123 GCA_004024945.1 Uropsilus gracilis | reverse complement strand
CAATGCAAGACAATCAGTGCAGTGCAGACTAATTTATTTCTAACAAAGTGATTTCTAATTATCCTATTAACTACAAAAGAAACATGCAAGACTCAGAATACTTCAACATTGTCCAAACCCTTTCTCAGTATTGTCCAAAGTCCTTTCCCAGATTGCCCCAAAATCCTCAGTCTCTCAGTCCTAATCGTCTCACCAATGTTTAGACAGAGTCCATCTCCAGACGCTTGAAGACTTGTTCCTTTGACTGCTCCTCCTTGTCTTCCACGCTGTCTTCTCCTTGTCACCTTCAGGTAGCAGGAACTCCATGGTGCCAAACCAGCAAAGTTCACTTTCTTCTCAGGCCTAACTTTTGCACGGCCTCTTTCAGACACAAATCAAACTCAGCAAAGCAAACTCTAACACGGAGTTTAAATCTGCAAACTCCTTAATTGCTTTCAGCACACATGCTGCCAGCCTGGGCCAGCCGAGGGTTGAAGGCCCTCGGTGGCCACATGGCCAAGCTCACATGGCTCACATCTTTACAAGATGGCCGATTCCCATCTCTCCTCCACTGAACCTCTCTTTCTATCCAGTCTCCATATTCGAATCTGCATCCAATCCTCTTTGTTTGCACACCCTTTATATACCCTGATTTCCCGCCTTCCAGGAAATCTGTTTCACCTAGACTATTTCACTTCTTTCTTCCCCTGCATCCCCCTGAAGGGAAATTCCAGCTAAGGTCATTCCCCCATTTTAACATTACCTGTCCTTGAAATCTGCAATCTTAAACAGGAGACAATGGGGGGGGGGCACACCCTATCATACCCGATTTCAAAACCATTTGGTTTCTGTCTTTTTCTTTGTGACTTGTTTCTGCTAATATGATTACTTCTAGGACCATTCATGTTGTCACAAATTCATCAAATTTGTCATTTTTAGTTGAGTAATATTCCATTGTGTATATATACCACATCCTTTTCATCCACTCATCTGTTCTGGGACATTTAGGTTGTTTCCATATCCTTGCTGTTATAAATAGTGCTGCAGTGTGTCCCTTTGTATAAGTATTGAGGTCTCCTTTGGATAGATTCCCAGAAGGACAATTGCTAGGTAAAATGGTAGTTCCATTTTCATTAATTTGAGGGTCCTTGACACGACATTCCAATGAAAATATGAATATAAAATGTGCACTGTTGACAAGTGAATGAGTGATTTGTTGCCACCAGGTCAGGCAGGATGCTGCAGCTCCAGTTTTCAGGACTGAGGATGATTACTGGGCAGTCGAGGTGGCCACTCTCAGTTCCCCTGCTGGGCAGCGTGTCTGGTCAGCACTGATATGTCGCTTCCGGTTTCTTGCTTGTCTTATCTCAGCCATTATGTCTTTGGAGGTTATCAGCTGTTTTAAAATTGTGGGTTGCAATTGTACGAGCATATATTATTCTGAATTGTCGTTTGGAGCACTATGCTTTTTTTAAAATTGAAATCTCTAAGGATCTCCATATTTTGAAACAGTTATACCTATTTGGCTTAAACACTTATCTTGTGGGAGAATCCTGCTTCCTTTTTAGTTTAAGGATACTACATGATTCTAGTCCAGTTCTTCTCCATCTTGATCTGAATATCAATGGAAATGTTGGCAGCTAACTTGGTTTCCCTAATAAATACTATATAGCAATATTTACATAAAAATTCTTGTGAATACTCGTGAATATAGATTTCTGTACCAAATCATAGTTGCATGACTTACTGTCAGTAACATAAAATCTGTTATGTTTAGTAAACTGCTGCATTCACAGTGCCTTGAAAGGTACCTGGCAAATGTTAGGCAAATATTAAATATTTTACAATAAATAAGAAAATTAATGAATACACAAGTCACCGCTTTCTTGCAAGCTCAGTGAGAGTAAATGCATTAAGTAAAATGTAAAATAATCCTAAAGAGTATAAATGGTGAAGAGTTTAAAGGAGTTAATTATAAAGTACTTCAAACAGTATGACATTTTAGAAGACTCGTTTTCATATTGACTTATAAATACTTATCCCATGGTATTACTTACTTTGGGTGATAATTAGATTTCGTTGCAAACTATATATTACAGTTTGACACTTTTACATAGCTCACCTCTATTGCTTATCTTCCAGTCCTCACCCCAATCCCACACACACAAAGAGTTAGTTTATAAATCCTAGTTTAGCGTTTCTACACTTATCCTTGTTTGAGGTATTTTTGTTGATTTATTTGTTTCGGGTAGGGGAAACTGACTGATTTCACTGATGTCTTTCTATTGTTGCAATTAACTCAATGGTATCTTATAAAATATAAAAACAAACAAAAATAAAAACCCCAAACATTGGTAGAAGTGGAACAAGCAGAATAAAAATTAGAATTATTCTCCAGGAGTATCCAGTGCATTCCTACAAGCAAATGAGTAAATTCCAGTTTAGGTTTTATCTCCATGTGGATTGAATTCTATTTTCATGGTGCCTCAAGCCACTACAAATTGAGCTATTTCAAGCTGGGGAACTTGAGAATACATTGTTCTCAAGTTGTTTTTCTGTGGATTCTCAATGAACTGCAGTGCTACAGCTTGGCAGGTTGAGGAGAAGCCTTTTGAGCTGTCTTGTCCCCTGCCTTCCTGCCAATCCTGTGACATAGCCAGTGATTTCTTCTTCACAAACTCTCCTCCCTAGTCTCCTGCTGAGTGCAAGCATCCTCTGCCGTGTCCCTGCTGGAAGAGAAGGAGAAAATCAGCCTGCAGGTTTAAATTAATTGCCCTGGTCAGTGATGCTATGAGCTAGCTAATGGTTTAAATCACCAGACTTAACTTCTAGTTTAAACATAATTGGAAAGAGAAATCTGACTTTAAAGTAGAAAGAGACAAAGTAAGATTAACAGAAATAAAAAAGGATAAAACACGCAAATACTTGAATAATCTTATGAGATTATTCATAGAATGTTGAATATTTTGTCAAATACAACTGTTACTGATTTGGGACATTGATTTAAATTCCTTTTGCAGAAGCTATGTTAATTTTATTCTGATGGAACATTCATTTCCTTTGTTGAGGGTGGAAGTCGTTTTAAATAGATAATACTTTTAGTTTAATTATAAATGTGACTGCCTGCTCATTACTGAGAATGTTGGGCATGACTCTATTGGAAATTGTGTGCTTTGTCAGTGAAGATCTGAAAGATGCTGTATAGGAGAGATCAGGTCTTGTCTGTCACTGGAGGTATTTGTGTTTACTTTGGGTATTTGAATTTTTTCCATCTTTGTTTGGAAAAGAAAAGGATGCAGTTAGTGACTGCCTCTAGGTGGGGGGGGGGCAGGCTAGGTCCATTGTCACCTGCTTTTCTAATTCTCTGTTAATGTTTCTGTGCCACTGGAATGTGCTTAGGACTCAGTGGTTTCTGTGTGCCTATTGCCTAGTGCAGCACTTGGCATGCAAGGCCCTGGTGCTAAAAGAATTGGGAGTTTATGGAAGGTAAATGTAGGAAGAACTCTTTCTCCCCGGTGTTTTCCTCTTCCCTAAATTTCCCTGGGGTGAAACTTTTGGCTTCATTCTCTGTTTCAGCTTCATTCTCTGTTTCAGCTTCATTCTCTGTTTCAGTTTTATGCTTCGCTCAGTTTCTACTCTCTTAAACACAGCTCAAATCAACAATTGCCATTCTGAAAAAAATTTCATTTGCATACCCTGTTAAGTTCTAATAGAGACAATTTTTAGAACTAATATTTGTGTGCAGTCATTAATTGCTAAGAATATAATTTACTTGTAAATGCAAGATTGTATTTTATCTGTAATGAAATTCTTGTTTCTCCCAAAATCAAAGTATATTATTAAAATTGCTTTATGGGGAGTACAATGTTAAGATGATCAGATTTGTTTTACAAGGATGTTTGATATAATTAACTTTAAAAAATATATCTTGCTTTTTTATATACCAGACCTAGATAACAATTTTTTAAAAAAAAATCTTCTATAAAAAGAACTGTTCTATTCTTTTCTTGTCAGTTAATCCTTAAACCAAGAAATCACCTTTAAATTTCTATTATACACCAACTGTTTGAATTATGATGCATCTTACATAATGCACTCCAATCGAGAGTAAACTGAGATGTTCATTTGAAACAAATAAGCACATATTGTTTGTGAGCACCTACCTTTGCCTAAAGCTTTACAGCAATGAACATGTGTATTCAGACCCAATTTTAATGCACATCAGTATGTATGATGGCCCCTTTCTGTACTATGCCTAGGCTATGAACTATTTTGACAGCTACCCCTGCTTGAATGATGACTCTGAAACTCCATGAGGACTTTAACTACTTTCTGAAATATGGTAGAAATACAAATGCATTCTCAGTCTAACAATTTGTGTATGAAATCCACATCTTTGAAACTTAAAAGTTGGAGCTCAATAAGTAATTATGTAACACCTACCTTCCTGCCATATTCTATTACCAATTTATCAACAGTTTAGTAACATTTATGTAACTAGTTCTAACTTGAAAAGTAGTTTCAGACTGACCCCTTCACTGCATCCTCTTGGCTCCCAAGCCCAAGTAATATCACCTCTCCCTTGACCAGCATAGTCAACTTTTATTGATGGCCCTGCTTCTAAACTTGCCTCTGGTTTGTATTTTCCAAACAGAAGTCAGGTTAAGTCTTAAGAAAAATATCTGGACAATATATAAATGTCACAAAGGCTGTGTGAGCTGATCTACTGCCCTTCTGCCAGTCTCAGCCTCAGCCATCACTGAAATCTCCTGTACAGTCTACTCCAGCCACTCTCCTCCAGGCTCACTCCTACCTACACATTTCCTTGTGAAGTGCAGGTTTCCAGTGGGCAGGAATATGTTCTCTTTGGTTGGCACCTGTCTTCAGCCCCCCAAAATATATCTGCCCACATAGTAGACGAAGCTCAGTAGCGGTTGAGTGAGTGACTCAGTGTTTACAGCCACTTTGAGTAAACTCTATGCCTAGAGATAATGCTGTTTGTTTTAAGTTTCTTTTTATTCTTCTTAGAGAATGATAAACTTATACCTCAAACATACTTTAACAAAAGCAATGTAAATCATTTTGATTTTCTCCTAAAATCTTTTCTAAAAGCTTACAATTAAAAGTAAATAGCACTGAAAAAGTACTAAGCAAAATTAAGCCTATTAAATATTAAATTATTAAAAAGAAATGGAACTATCTGGTTTCACTGGAGGATGTACTCATAAATCCTGACTAAATGGAAAGACAGATCTTGCTGTTAAGGCCAAAATTTAAATCATCCTTTTCAAATGAAAATACATTTAACCAGATTTCAACCAGATTTCCAGTGGGAACTTCATTGATTTTGTTGGCTGACTTTTGTTTGCCCTTCCTGATAGGGTGTGTCCCGCCCCCCCCCCCATTGTTTCCTGTTTAAGATAGCAGATTTTAAGGACAGGTATGCTAAAATGGGAGAATGACCTTAGTTGGAATTTTCCTTTAGGGAGATGCAGGGGGAGAAAGAAGTGAAATGGTCAAGGTGAAACAGATTTCCTGAAAGGCGGGAAATCAGGGTATATAAAGGGTGTGCAAACAAAGAGAAGGATTCGATTCGTTTCAGGATTTGATTTAGGTTGGAGATTTGAATATGGAGACTGGATAGAGAGAGGTTCAGTGGAGGAGAGATGGGAATCAGCCATCTTGTAAAGATGTGAGCCATGTGAGCTTGGCCATGTGGCCACCAAGGGCCTGCAACCCTTTGCTGGCCCAGGCTTGCAGCATGTGTGTTAAATGCAGTTAAGGAGTTTGCAGATTTGAACTCCATGTTGGAGTTTGTTTTGCTGAGTTTGATTTGCATCTGAAAGAGGCCATGCAAAAGTTAGGCCTGAGAAGAAAGTGAACTTTGCTGGTTCAGAACCATGGAGTTCCTGCCACCTGAAGGTGACAAGGAGAAGACAGCGTGGAAGACAAGAGGAGCAGCCAAAGGAACATGTCTTCAAGCGTCTGGAGATGGACTTTGTCTGGACATTGGTGAGATGATCAGGAATGAGAGACTGAGGATTTTGGGGCAATCTGGGAAAGGACTTTGGACAATACTGAGAAAGGGTTTGGACAATGTTAAAGTATTCTGAGTCTTACATGTTTCTTTTGTAGTTATTAGGATAATTAGAAATCACTTTGTTAAAAATAAATTAGTCTGCACTGATAGTCTTGCATTGGTTTGGTATTTTGGTTGAGAAGGCTGAGGATGATGGTAAAAACCCACAAGTGGAGAGTTTAAACTGTGTTTTAAAGTTTTCTTTTTAGGTCTAAAAGAGGAAAAGAAAGCAAAAAAAGCTGGTAGCTGATGTTTGCATATCAATGGTAAAGGTGATCAGTGAAAATGCTAATAAAGAGTGTGTAGCCTGCTTTGTAGAGAGAAGCAAGCAGATAGGTGTATCCAGTTAAAGTTAAAGTCAGAAAGTCTTCAGTACACCCTATTTCATTCCCTCACCACCAAACCTAGTAGCCTGTCACACCCATCACTTTCTATCAGAGCTCCTCTTTTTTTATACAGCCTTCCATTTTATTGAAACATAATTGACATATAACATGTAAGTTTAGTGAGTACAATATATTGATTTTATATATGTATGCATGCAAGATAATTACACAGATTTGTTAAAACTTTTATGGTGTCATTTTTTTTACAACTGTGTGTGGTGAGAACTTTCAAAAATGTACTCTTAACATCTTTGAAATATCCAGTACAGTGTTGTTAACTATAGCAACCTGCTTTGCATTACGTTCCCAGAACTTACTCATCTTACAGCTGGAAGTATGTATCCTTTAACTACTTTTACCCATTTTTCCACAATATCCCACTCTTGGGAACCACCAATCTGTTCTCATAATTATTTTTTAATTTCACATGTGAGATCACCTATTTCAGTTAGCATCATGCCCTTAAGGAGGTTTATCCATTTTAGCACAAATGGCAGGATTTCCTTTACATATATATATAGCTGAATGCAATTCTGATGTGTGTGTGTGTAAACATGCAGGTATTCATGCGTTTGTGATATTCATCACTGTACACTTAGCTTGTTTCTATGTTTTAGTTACTGTAAATACTGTTACAATGAACATAAGGGTACAAAAGTCTTGAAGTTGTGGTTTTGTTTCCTTCAGATATACAGAAACATACTCAGAAGTGCGATTACTGGGTCATATGGTACTTCAGGTTTTTGTTTTCCGAGACCCCTCCACAGTTTGCATTGTCACTATTATTTCATATTCTCACCAACAACCAAGGGTTCTCCTTTCTTCACACCCTGCCAACACTTGTTTTCTGTCTTTGGTAACAGCCATTCTAGTATGTATGAGGTACTATCTCATTGTTTTTTTATTTTAATCTCCCTGATAATTAGTGGTGATTAGTGATATTTTCATTTACTTATTTACAATTTGAATATCAAGGAACTTTCCTCCCTATTTTCTTCTGTAGTTTCAGGTATGCCCTTAAGCCTTTAATCCTTCTTGAGTTAGTTTTTGTGAGTAAAGTAAGATAAGGGTCCAGTTTCATGCTTTTGAATGTGAAAATCCAGTTTTCCCAGCACAATTTCTGAAGTGACTGTTCTTTCTCCACAGAGTATTCTTGACTTCCTTATCAAATATAACTTCCCCATGTATTGACTATATATACATGAATTTTATTTCTGGGCTACCAATTCTCTTCCACTGCTCAGTTTTTGTGCTACTGCCACACTGTTTTGATTAGTATGGCTTAGTAACATTTTGAAATCAGAAAGTGTGATGTGTGCAACTTGGTTCTTTCTTAAGTCACTTTGGTCATTGAGACTTTTATGGTTTCATGTGAATTTTAGCATTCTTTTTTTCTATTTCTGTTTTTTACAAAATGCCACTGGAATATTGATAGTGATTGTAGTAAATCTATATATAGGTGACTTTAGATAGTATCAACTTTTTCAAATATTAATTCTTCTAATCATATGCATGGAATATCTTTCCATTTATTTTGTCTTTTTAAATTTCTTTTATCAGTACCTTATAGTTTTCAGTACATAGATCTTTTGCCTCCTTAATTAAGCTTATTTCTAAATATGTTATTGTTTTTGTTGTGACTCTAAGTGAAATTATAACTTTTTCAGATTAATTCATAATTAGTATAAAAAAGGCATCTAATTTTGTATATTGACCTGGTATCCTGTAACTGTGCTTAATTTATTATTTCTAAGAGCATTTTGTGGAATAATGGAATCTTTAGGGTTTTTTAT
This sequence comes from Uropsilus gracilis, assembly GCA_004024945.1. Taxonomy (NCBI): domain Eukaryota; kingdom Metazoa; phylum Chordata; class Mammalia; order Eulipotyphla; family Talpidae; genus Uropsilus; species Uropsilus gracilis. The sequence goes on along the minus strand of PVHY01004375.1, from coordinate 86,886 downwards.
ATATAACAATCACTTTCAAGTGGAGACTATCTCTTCCTTTCCAATTTGGATGCTCCTAACTTCCCTCCCACCCTCCCTTACTTCCTTTTTTCTTTCCTGTTCTGACTAGGACTTCCACTATGATGTTAAGTAGGAATAGCTACAGTGAACACCCTTGTCTTATTCCTGATCTTGGAGGAATAGTTTGCAACACTTCACCATTGAGTATGACATGAACTGTGGCCTCTCATGTATGACCTTTAATGTGTTGTTGGTTTGTTCTGTACCAATTTTTTGAGTTTTTCTGATATATGAATGTTGAATTTTGTCAGATATTTTTTCTACATCTAATAAGAGCCTTGTAACTTTTACCTTTTATTTTATTAATGTGCTGTATCACATTTATTGACTTGACCATGTAGAAATATCTCTGCATTCCTGCAATGCATAACATAAAGGAGGCATACTTTTTTTCACTGTGGTGGGAAAATGAGAAATCTGCCAGCAGTTGTTAAAATGTAAAATGTGCTTACACCTGCCAAATTATATAGTGGAAAATCTAACAGAAATCAAAGCGTCAACATACAGATTTGTGTGCAGGAATATTTATTGCAGCATTATAATTAAGAAAAAGGTAACTGAAAATTACATAAAATTTAAATTTAAATTTAAAATTTAAATTAAAAATTAAAATTAAAAAAGTGTATATACATTTGTATAAATGGACATACTTATATCTATTGACATAACTATATAAACCATTATACCTGGTGTTATCAGGAGTAAAGAGCAGAAACAAGAGATTATGAATATCTTTGCTCCTTTATTGTCTAATTTGGTAAAGCAAACATGTGATTTGTTAGTTTTAAAATCATGATCGAGGTTGCTCACTGATAAATGTAAACACATGCTCTAGGACTCTTGTAGTTTGACTTTCAGCATGTGTAAATATAAAATAGTGTAAGAAAGAAGAACAAATATTACTGGATCAGGTCCAGAGGTGTTTTAGTAGAGAAATAGTTTCATAGACTAATATGTCTCACTTGACCATGATATTGGAGTGTCAGTATTCTTTATAAATACAGTTAGAGTTTGAAGATAATGGGATTTACATTTTTCAACTCAATTAAAACTTATTCTAAGAAATAATTGCTGGGAAACCAGGTTATATAATAAACCCCTGGGGCAGGGACAACGGACAGGGACAGTGCATCATTGTTTAAAATGTTGTTTTCCTATTTATAATCTTTTGTCTGAAGGTAAAGACCTCCTGTGACTAGTACAGTTGTAGCTAAATAAAACTTGAGTTTTCTGTAACAGTCTTGCAATATATGATTTGAAACAAGGATTGTGTATCTTTTCTTTTTCTATTTCAGAACGTTTTACCCTGTACAGCTCTAAAAATCTGAGACAAGCATGGAATAAGTAAGTCTTTCTACAGATTATAGTTGTTCTCTTTCTAAACTGCTCCTGAAAAGTTTATTATGATGTAATTTCTTCCTATACCTATGATGTAGGTGATGTGGTCCATTTACCTATTCATTTAATAGTTATTAAGCTCTGACTGTGTGCTAGCTTCCATGTTATCAGTTTGAATTCTTAGAGCCACTTACGTTGCTTCAGAGTTGTAAACCTCAAATTTCATTGATTAAACTTTTTATAGTGAGATTCTCAGAAAAATGTTAAGTACAATGTAAATCTGTTAAGTACAATGTAATGATTGACTTTCTAATCTAAATAATGTTGATGGTAACCTTTCAGCTAGATAAAACTGGATCTTTCAGATTTTTTCAGTTTATCTATTTTTCTCCTAAATCTTACCAGGAGTTAAATACCTGTATCACTTGAAATACATGTATTTCATAATTTAATCTCTATTCTCTTATCTAACCTTGTTGAGATAGTTTAATTTTTTGTTTCAAAATTTGATGAAATCTCTTCATCTGGGTTTTTCACTTTATTCAGAGGTGTATTATTACAAGCCATCCTGTTATCCAAATCACTGAAAGTTGGAGAGCAAAGTAATTAATTCACCCCCTCTTTCATGGTAAATGTCCCATTTCAAGTACTATGCATCAGGAAATGGTAACTGGACTGCTTTGACTAAATTAACATCATAGCAACCTTTTCTAATGTGGGAAAATAAGTGTTGGTGCCTTGATTTTTGCTGTTTTCACACTTTTTTCTATTTTAAATATCAGCAGGGATAAAATTAAAATAAATAAATCCTTTTATAATAAGTATCTTTAATCTTTAAATTAAATTCTGCAATAGCTTAAATTTGAAACATTTGTAATTTTTTTTTTATAATATATACTTTTTTTTTTCATTAAGGGCATACCATTATTTTACATCCTTGTTTAGTTTTTTACAATGTAGGACTTCTCCCCTCAAGTATAGTCATTGTAGTTTTCCCACCAGTAAAATACCCATAGCCTCCCAGTAATTAATTTTGATTAAACTCAGACTTCGAAGAACATACTGGTTTCATTTTTGTGTAACGGGCAGCTTTTCATTGCTTTTCCAAGAGTCGATTCTCAACATCCAATCTACCGTGGAGGCATGCCTTTTACTGGGAGCCTTCCGTGTGTTCTCATCCTTCATGCCTCACTTCAATCCTTTACATCCTCATCCTCCCACACACTTTACTCAGTGTGTCTATTATATTATGTGCTTTTTTAATGCCAGATTAAATGGTCAACACTTTCCTCTCATTATTGCTCAAAAATTTTGCTTCATTAACCATTTATGAAATGATTTCTGATAGAGCAATTGAAATGCTAATCATGTCTTCGAAGTAACAAGAAAATTGGGCAAATCCACACATAGTAGCATTTATGGGAATAGATTTCAATTCAGGTAACTTGTTTCTTTCCCTCAGAAAGTCAGAGTTAGAATGACCTCCAGATCACAGAAAGAAATCAGCGGCAGTGTTTACACTTAAAATAGTCTAGAAAACATAAAAGGTGGAGGTGGGGGTGGTCTGTAGATGATGCAGAGTGGCCTTCTCCCACAGTCCTCTCGTGAAGGTGGCCCAGCGTTTAGACTCAGCACACACCAGCCGTGCATTCTGGCGGCTTCTGTACAGCAGCCCACATCAGGCAGAGGGCCCCTTGTTTACCCATTCCATAGTGATTAAAGGGCCACTGCTGAAAAAAGATACTTGTGTCCTTGTCCATTCAAATTTTTCCATTCCAGGAAAAATTAGGTTATTTCATGTCTTTCAAAAAGAAAAAACATTTTTAATTAGCATTCAAGCTTTACTTTGCTAAACTTAGTTTTGCTACCTAAGTGGTCAGATGCCAGTACAGAAGTACTTTTATTTCACTGACAGAAGATCCTCTGGTATTGTTGCTTTGAAATTTTTTTTAAGTTTTTATTGTACTAATTTACTAAAATTTTCTCCAGTAGTGCTAAATATCAGGGAAAAATTTTTTCTTATTTTTAGTGGCAATACCAATACTTCAGAATGTGATTTTTCACAAAATAAGAACACAGTTTCTCTTTAAAATCAGCCACTTGAGACATTTTATTTTTATTTTATTTTATTTATTTTATTTTTTTTTTTTTTTGAGAGTAGGTCTCGCTATTTTTGCCTGTGGAACCGCAGGCTCTCGTTGCCCGGGGTACCACAAACTCAAGCAATCCCCAGCCTCAGCTTCCCAGGTAGCTGGGATGACAGGCGCGCGCCACCACGCCCAGCTATTTTTTTGGAACTAGGTCTCGCTACGGGCCCCAGGCGGGACTCGAACCGCG